>JAVCKV010214118.1:0-16386 GCA_032274145.1 Herpochondria borealis | reverse complement strand
GCCCCGGCCCCGGCCCCGGCCTCGACCATGGCCTCGGCCTCGACCACGACCTCAACCCCAGCCTCGGCCTCGCATGTGCTCTGCACCAACGCTTCGCCGCTCGGCCGTCAAGACCTCACCGCAAAGAACATACGCCCGACCCCGTCCAAGTCACGGCTGCCTGCCATGTTGACGTGTTCCGTATCGGCGACGTCCACCGCGCACGCAGTGCGTGCATCACCGCTCCGCCTCCCCGCGGCCAGCACGCGCAAGCCGCACGCTCAGGCCGTACACAGCACCGCCGATGAGCATGGCACCGGCGAAGCGGTGATGGTGGTGGCCAGCGTGTCGCCGGACTCGAAGGTATGCACGCAAGATGCGTCGGTGCTGTCGTGCGACGGTGGCGGTGCTCGTGTGGGTACCGGGTCGTGGCGCAATCGTCAAGACGCTGAGAACGATGGGAAGCGTGTGCGGCGTGGGGCCAGGGGGTTTGGGGCTGGTGCCGTTACCGCAGCGTTGCCGGGGGTCAGCGAGTTGGTCGTCTCGCCTGAGAGCAGTGAGGACACGTGCACTGGGTGCACCACGCCGGTCGGTGCGCCGGACCCGACGGCCCGACGACACGGCTTCCAGTCGCCCTCGCGAGCCGCCAAGCGCATGGCGCGGCTGATTGAGGTGGTTGCACCGCCGGTCGAGGGGTGCACGGACAACGGGGTGGCCAACGAGCGCAGAGTCGGAGCTGGACGCAGCGAGAGTAGCAGTCTGGCGCGCGATGAGCTGTCGTCCGTAATTTCGGAGGACGATGCAGCGGCGGCACGGGTGTGGGATCTTGGCAAGGCACTGCCCATTGATGCGGTGTGCGAGTTTGACGTTGGCCCGTCATGCCCGTCCTCATCGCTGTCGCACTCATTGACGGCGATGGGAATGTTGACTATTACAACATTGGGTACACGGGAGATGACAGGGAATGTGGTGCGCGGGGCCGCGGGGGCGGTTGTAATGGAGGTTGTGGCACTGGCGAGTCGATGCACACGCGGTGCGATGGGCTGGGCGTTGCGGTGGGCGTTACAGGGAGTGTTGTACGCGAGCCTGACGGGGAACGGTCGTTGTTAGTTAGTATAAACAATGAGAATCGATAATTGTGACCAGCGTGACAGGTAGGCGACACGGAGGCGAGATTGATTTCGCTGACGTGTCCGGTAGTCACTTCTTGTCACGTGCGGATAACGTGAGCCTAATCTGCACGTGTGCCGCCAAGTAATTCAAGTAGTTTAATAATGGAACCCGACCCCAATAAATCCAAATCCAAAATAACCTCCTTTTCACGATCCGTAAGCCCCGTAACCCCCTATTTCCGTTGGACATCGCAATAGACTGCAAAACTGCTCAGAACACCCAATAACTGCCATGATAGTGGGGAGAGAGCGCGCTCTGCGGAAAGTGACAAAACCTCACTTGTGAACCCACAGGTCAGGTAGGAGGCTGGAAGAGGCGGGGATAATGGACAGAAGAGGAAAAGGGTTTGGATATGGGTAGGAGTGTCGTGTGACCTCCAACGAGAAGCTTTGCCGGCACGATCCGGTGGACAGTTGGTAAAAGAAGGTAATACACTTTAATGTAGAGTTTCACCCTAACCACAGTCTCGTAAAAGATAATCCGGATAAGATCCAGTGCGTTGCATTAATAAGCTGACATACATCAATTTTAACAAAGGCAGGAAAATACTTCCAAAATTTAATCAAACGAAATTTTCTAAGCACTACACGCAGTTATTGCTGCAGAAAGAAGCCCAAATCGGCTGTCTCTGAATCATTTCTCCGGAACCAGCGGGGCTCAGTACTTAATGTTTTCGCTATGCCCCTTTAACCCACCGACACAAAGCTTAGAAATAGAGAAAATTTGGATTTTCACACATTCATTGGTGATAAAGTCCCACTGCTGCAGCAAGCACTACTGAAACTCTCTAGCAGTCCGAAACTGGCGTCCAACATTTTAACGCGCTCACGAAAGGACGCCTCAGGTACTTTCAATAGGATTAAAATCATGAGAGAGCGCCGGCCGCTGCATGAAGCAAATTTCCATGTCATCAGACCAGTCTGTGACAACATCAGCGCCATGAATGCGCGCATTATCCTGCATGAACTCGAAGTCTGCACCGTGTGAGGCATATTAAAAGGGTGGTAAATATTTTTCGAGGATAAACTTGTACTGCGGTGTTTTCAGAGTGTGAGAAATGATAAAATGCTCTGGCTTTCCAGCTCAGCCGATGGGGACCTATATAATCACGCCCCCTCCACCACTATTGCGACTGAGAAACTTACGCTTAGTGCTTCCCCTGCGATTAAAATTATACTTCGACCCGTCCGGGCCGTATAGATTTATTTTTTTTTCATCACTGAAAACAAAAATTTCCCACTCATACTTGTAGTGGTTTTGCTCCATTGACAAGTGAATTCGACATTTCTTATGATCATCCGTTAGGTATGGCTTACGTTGCATCTTTGCGTAGTGAAACTCGTCCAGCTCTGAAAAGGGTCTCCCAACAGTGTTTATATCGACAATTAAGCGCAGAGTGTGCTTGATGTCTCTTTAAGACAGGTTTCTGCACTTCAATAATGTTTTAAAACGCCTGCGGTCGTTTTTTCTAGCATCTTAGGGCATCCAGGGCTTTTCTTCTGACTGTTTGTTGACAGTGACTCCAAAAAGCATCTCACAGAGTACAAGCAGAACTTCAATTTTTTGATATTTTTTGCGTTGATAGACCAGCTCCAGAGAGCCGAAAAACTGCACACTGCGTCTATCGCCCAAGGAGAGAGGCGGGTAACATCGGTACCTGTGTTTATCGTGAAAAAACGGACTTGCATCCGCACTTTATGGTGGTAAAGGAAATTATTAGCTTCTTTTTGCAACAATTATGTGAACGAAGACGAATTGATTTCATAAAAAATTAAAATGTTTTGCCACGGTGGGATGAAGTGGATGTATTATACATATCAGCTTATTTATGCAACGCACTGTACATCGTAATATCCTTGTGGAAGATAATCTTTTCTTTCTCGAATTTACCTAAAGATTATCTATCCTGTATTTTTGGAAAAATAGGGATTTTCTTTATCCAGAATGATTTTCGTATACTGTACATCCAATTCAAATAAGTGAACGCTAGGTGTTTTTAATTCAAATACGACCCCAATGGGTTTTAACGGAATTGCTCCGGAGTACGTACACCACCCAGTCTGGTCATGAAAGGGGTGATGTTATTTAGTTGTTAAAGTGCGAAACATGATTTTTCAGAAAAGTCGAAGATTAAACAGAAACTTCGTCTCATTTTGACTCTTACAACCGATATCACCGCGTCCACTCTTCATAAACCTCGCCGATTAAAAACCGGGAATTGAACACTGCCCCTTGAACGAAAGATGGCTGCATCTTCTTCGTTCGGGCGTCCCGTTCCGGAATTTTTTTTCGAACATCAGCTGTTCTGGTCTTTGGCTATGAAAATGTAGCATGACACATAAGCGCTCAGGAACAAGTTACTCTAGCCTCGTTTCGCATGTTCGCGCATGCCAGCCAAAATTCAAAGAGCTGCTCTCCAATGATGGGAAAGAAGCAAAGGCACGTATCAACCGATACTTCTCTAACAACAAGTCAATTGTGTTGTTTGCGTGGTTCCGTGTGGTCATTAGTGCCACGATGCCTTTCTATTTTGTGAAAACGACTCTGTTAGATCTGTTGGTCATCACTGTAGTGCAGAGCTTGCAGCACGAATGCGCGTGAGCGCAAGAAAAACCCCAGACAAAAACCACAGAAAAAGCAAGCAATTGCACCGATGGATATTCGAGGTCTCTCTTTCGAGGTGGTTCAAGAAGTTTAGTAGAGAGTGACGCGAAAGCTTTGGGTCCCAGAATTATTCGTGAGAACGGATGAAAGAAGGGCAAAACGTCAAGTGACTGACCGGGGATGGGGCAACAGGACCGGACCGGACAGGTCGTAGGACGTGAGTCCGAGGGCACAGAGACGGTGTGAGCCCAGGTTGCTTTCCGTAGCAAAAAGACGAACCCGTAAGGATTATGGGGTTTAGGGTGCATTTGGAAAGGCGAAAGTCGTGAGGCAAGCCAGATGCAGCAGTGATGCATGACGGTTGTCCGAGTTGCAAGTTCCAGCCGAATTCTGTCCGGTGTAGTAGCCTGACAGCCACGTGCGTGCGTGCTTGTGTGTGACGTTGAGTGGGCCCTGTACCAGAGGGATCGGTTCGATGTTTCAGTAGCACAAGAGGCATTTAAGTGCACGAGACTTGGCAGAGACCGTCTGTTACGGTATCCTGCCTAAGTACAGTTATGTTTGTTGCGCTCTGTCCTAGAGATTGGTGATCTTTCCGAAGGTTTTCCCTCTGACCCAAGGCAAGGTAATCATCCTATTTTGGGGAATTTCCGCCAACGCGACTACTACTTCCTCTTACCGGTCTAAGTCACACTAAACTATCGAAAGCCGTGAAAACGACGGAGGTCACTGGGCTACCGTTTACCTGACCAGGGAAGGCAAAGGGAACGGCCTTGCTAGGCCCGACTTAGGGTGGGGTGAGCTCGGCTCCGGAAAAAAGCGCGAGCTGTTCTATTATCCCTGAACAGTAAGGCCAGTTGAAGGATCTCTGCGGTATTCCGATTGCTCGGTTTTTATGAAGAAATTGCAGGCCAACTTGCACTCAATGTAGGTGGGCCTGTGAAAAAATATCGGCCCGTGAAGGCGGTGCTTTATGGTCATTACAGTATACCGATTGCTCGTTTGGGTGTAGAAATGGAGCCGATTTACAGGGACGCATATTGGCCGAATTTCGGGTTGACAAATGAATGCCAAATTAAAGCGCAAAACGTAAATCCTTTGTTGAACTGCCAGTTGCCCGGCACCGTGCAATTTGAGCTAATTTGCAGCGATTCAAATTACAAAATATTGGAAGTCAGGCCTGATTAAGGCATTTGATAATAAATGTCAGTAAGACGCGCTAACGTGTGCATTGGTCTCATATGACCGAAAATCACATATGAATACAATTTTAGATCATAAGGCACATACACTTTGACGTTAATATTGCACCAAAATCATAAGAAAAAAGTGTCTATTGGGGTATGATGGAACTTTTAGAGAGAATATGAAGTAGTTAATATTCTCCGACGAAAATAAGTTAAGTTTATACGGCCCGACGAGTTCAAGTTTTATTGACATACTTTGGACACGAAGAAGCGTCAACGGTCTAGTCAAGACAGCTGCGGTGGGTCTTTGATGGTCTGGGGTTCCATATTTGATAAGGGGAAAAGTTGAACGGTGTGTCATACCGACAATGTTGAAATTACCGTGTTAAATTAATGTACTTAATGAGTACTCCCTTCCATTTTTGTTGGCCAAAGACGGTAATAATTCACCTTTTTGCACGATAATTCAACCTTACAAAAAGCAAAAATCGTGAACCAATCGACGCTGGATCAATATATCAATACTTATGAATGGCCAGCACTATCTCCAGATCTTCTTCCGATTGGAATTGTCTAAATATTTTAGCCCGGTCGGTTTACTGATGTGGAAGGCAGTAAAAGTCACTGGCCCAACTACGAGGTCTTGTTCTACAAAAGTGGGATAAAATCCCCAACAAGGTGATTAAGTGCCGTATAGATTCCATGCCCAGGGCTTTTACGGCTGTCGTGCAGTCGCACAGTGAAAATATATCGTACTGAGTCCTTCTTACTGATGCTTTACATTTAAAACGTTTCTGCGCCTTAGCGTATATTTGGAACAAAATGAGAAGTTATTTTTTTTGCAAGTACAACATGCACTGTGGGTTTCAAAATTGTCGATTCTTCCCGAATTTGGAAAATAAGCAAACTCATGTAACGCACTTTAGTTATTTCATTTACACTCTATTGTTACAGTTGTTCTAATCGCAAAATATTTAATGCCGTGAACAGACCGAAAAACAGGAGGTGACCCATATAAGGCGCCCCCCGCCAGGCCTCAACCTTTTGCCTTATCATGGGACCGGTCTTACTGAGGAAAAGGATCTTAGCTGCGCAAAAACGGCATTTATCGGGCGTTTGGTACGACTGCTGTACTGTTCCACACGTGATCACACTTGCATGGAGCAAGTGACGTGTAAAATCTGATTGCCCTTTTGCAAGATCTCCGTGAGCATGATTTTAGGCTCGTTGGAACTAGGAGCCCTGCCGCCTCCTCCCCGTGAACAGAAGTATTGCATGTGCAACGTCGTGACATAGCCGAAGCAGGTGTCTTGTTAAGGGTGTGGTAGAACAAGTCTATCTACGAATATAAAGAAGTCCTAAAACCTGGGGTTCTGCGTGTTTATGAAGGTTACTAGAGTCTATATGATTACCCTCTACTGTTGTCTAGAGGATAGGTTTTAAAAGCTCTGAAGCTAGTAGAAAACGACTGCGGAGTCGGTAAACCAGAGTGATAACGTCTGTGGGTTCGGGACCGAAGCAAAGGGCGGTAGAAAAGGGGCCAAGGGCAAGGGAAGCGCACGACGGGAGAGAAAAGGGGGGCGCTGAGACGGGGCGCGAACGCCGGTCGCTAAAGGGGAACGAGTGGAGCACGACGGGCTCTATAAGTACGGGGTGGCAAACAACGGTTGCTACAAGGGCGAGGTGGAGAACTACGGTCTCCGAAGGGTAACGCGGGAGTCATCAGATGACACTTACTAAATGCTCTAGGACGGGATAAAAGGATTTTGAACGGAAGTACGGCGCTTCAACTCGCGGAACGAAGATAGGAAGGTAAGTTCTCATTTTTTGTGCGCTCGCGTGATGAGATGCAGCGCAGCTTATATAGAAGACTACATAAACTACACGTGTCTTAGGACTACGTTGGCGTACACTATATGGTGCATACATGTGGTGGTAATGTGCCACATGTAGTGTACCCATATACTATCAATTGAGAAATGAATTAAATTCATTCTACTACAAGGGGCCCGGCCTTATCTAAAGTGGCCTAATCCGGTTTACATCAATGTACTTTTCCTAAGATGGAGCCAAGAAAGTTATTACCAACAGCGGTGGATGCGGCCCGCTGGTTAAACGCTTTTGATCCTTTTTCTGAGTATTGTAGTCCAGATATGTAAAGCCGGATTCAAGGAGTGAAAAGGCGTACTTCCCATCTTGGCGCAAAGGGTGAATAATATTTTCGTCAGGTATTACGATGTAGGAGGGGTAGGACTTTGTGGGTATTTAGAGCGAAACTTGGCGCATGTGCTGGGGAATGGAGTTGAGCTTGGATTGGATCGATAGAAGAACAGGATGTTTGAATAGAGAATGGGATCGATGGAAGCCGGCAAGTTTAAGCAAAGGTTGCCTTACTTGAAAACCGATAAATTTTTCCAGCCTTGGCACAACCAACACCTCGTGGTTTCTAGCGTGCAGTATACAAATGCCTGAGTAATTATGGTGCTACTTTGTTTCAAGAGTTGTCGCATCCAGAGGCTTCAGACTGTTGACAGCTTACTAGTGTCGTAAAGCAAGAAGTGCGCAGTACACAAAAAACCATGAATACACCCCCCTTCTTCGCCACCTTCTTCGCCACCTTCTGCGCCGCGCGACGGGGTTACACAAACATGAAACAAATATAAATCCTGCCCGCTGCACAAACCCCCTAACCTACTGTTCTGACTATCCATCGCTTCCATTTTTCAAAACTTCGCCGCCATATTTACAACCACGCAAAATCACTGCCCGGCCCTGGCGTTGCTGGCCGGACCCGCTGCCTCCATTTCTTCACGCTCGCTCTATTATTCTTCACACAGCTCACAAGGTTCCGCCTCTTCGCGCAACAGTCGCCGTCAGACGCCGCCACGTTCCTACCGTAACGAGAGTTGCTGCCGAGCGCCACTGAATTTCGCCCGGCTCTGCTGTTTCTATCGCAAAATCTGTTTCCAGTTCCTGTGCCAGTTCTTAGCGCCCGTGTCATGTGATAACAGCCGTTGTACCGGCTTACAAATTTCAGATAATTCTCCGTTTTGCTTATTTCACCGCCTCCATAGCTTAGATCGCCAACCAGATAGAACACCTACAACGCGATTAGCCTTCCCGTGTGTTCCCTTTCGACTGTGGCTCCAACTCCGTCACATCCAACGGCCGGCACGGATTCCACCTACCGAGGGAAACTGTTCTGCACGTCGCCTGCTGCGGGCAGCACTCAACACGTACAGGAAGGTATACATATATTTTAATAACATAGTCATTATATGATCATTTTCAATATTTGATTTCATTTACTATGGTTTAGATTTTTGTTGGTATTTTATTTGGAATTCAGTACCACTCGTCCTGTATAACATATGTTTACTTTAGATATTCAGTTATACCATTCCTTTTCTAGCAGTTATGAGTACACGTGTTATTAATATATGATGTTAACCGTATCAGGAAATCAGTTTGCCGAAGATAACGTATTTCAAAACTTAAATTTGGATTAGAGCAGTTATTTGGGGCGCGACCGCTTGAATATTTGACAGCTCTAGGCGGTGAGAAGAGCTTAAGGGGAAATTTGATGATTTATACCGCTCCCTGTATTTTTAGTAATCTATAAAGCTTCTGTTTGCAACTGCGATGTGTTTCATGCCCATCTGCAAATAGCCATACTGTACAAATACAACTACATATTGGCAATTGACAATTTGAAATCAATTCGAGGGGGAATTAATAATTTACTCGCTTCAATTTTTGAGCAGTTGGAGATTCAATTACTGAACCTCCAAACTGCTTAAATTTGATTTCTTGATATTCATTCACTTTATCTGAACGTGTGAAGTAGGAACTATTTTCAATCAAACGCAATCCTGTTTGACAGCAAAGATACTAATTCCTGCTCACCGAACGCAGTTTTTGGTTCGCCACTAAGGCAGTTCAGTTTTGGTAAGAACAGCCGTCATTTTCATTCTGTGTTGAGACGCATATGACTTGTTGTGTGCTCTTGGCCTTAGGCTATTATTCTTAGCTGCTTGGAGCGTTACCAGACGTGACATTGCTTAAGTTGATAGGAATCTCATAATTGAGAGATTCGCTACCCGCCTCGACCAATATTTCGGTATACGAACCATAAGCGTCGGTAATGCCATAAAACGCTTTTCCTGAAAATTGGGGAACTACGCTGCAATCTTCAGAAACGCTGTCGCAATGAGCGTAGATAATTGACCCAATAAATGGCCACTCGATAAAGAAGTCGTACGATGCAGTAAGGTTTGAAAATTTCTGGAAGAAAAGATGTCCATTCAAATTCAGACCATTCGAAATGACCCAAGATAACCACCGATCCGAGTCAACGCGCTGATCCGATGCAATGGCACTTGCATTTTTGTCGTAGTTGATAAACAGCAATCGTCCATTGTAGTGCGCTCCGTTGTCATTAGTGATTCTGATCTCCTCACCAGAATCGTTGTTGTAGAAGAAAGAAGTAGACAATGAAATCGGTCTGAACGGAATTCCGTCATCAGTGTGCGATGCCCTCAAAAAGACGCCCTTAGAATCATCGAAATTTTGCGGAAAAAAGCTATGGCTGTCCGTCGAACCGATCGCCGACATGACGGTCAGATCCGGCAAGTGCATGATCACCATGTTAAGGTAAGAGTTGTCTGAGATATTGTATTCGCTGTAGTTCATGTAAGTCCATATAATAGCTTCAGCGATTGATGTACCACCTGAAATAGGAACATAGTTTTTAACCTTCACCCCGGCCATGACCCTGCACTTTTCGGAAGTCTTAGTACCTATTGACTTTGCTGTAATGAAGAAGGTCTTGGCGTTGCACCCGGCTGATCCGATCGGGTTCAACGGTCGATTCGAATAATGTGAGGAATACGTCGGAACTGAGGTAATATACTCTGCTTCAGAAGCCTCGAAATTGCTCGTAAAAGGTTGAAAGGACAAATCAGCCACGGGATGTGCGGGGCAATCTGAGATAAACACAGAGTCAAAGTCACAATCTTCTGTGTCATAAAACACGGTGATGGGAAGGGAAGCAAGGCCATTGTCGAACAAATAGGCTGTTCCTTCATCGATGCCCTCTGCAAACTTGATTTGAATAGTCACTGTTGACTGGGGAGACATATTCTGAGGGAAAAAAGCTTAATTGAGCTTGATATTCGAAAGCATTGATCGAAGAACCTCATTCTTGAGCATATAAATAGAAAAGGATGAGACAGCCGACTGGGATAAGGAGTAAGTTAGAAATCATGTTCAAACTGGCTTCACTCAGTCTCTAGGCTACGTGCTTCGGATGATAGAGTTTGTCTTTAAGAAATCCCTATTGATTGACAATAACGACGTTGCAAGGCCGATATACTGAAGAACATGCATGTAAAGCGTGTCGACGAGGACCTTTTCGGGGTGAAGAACCGCAGATAACTTGCAATAGTGGGATGAACTAATCATTGTTTCAATCATGAAATTTCCACGAAAACGCCACCGACAGTGCTAGGGTTTTTGCGCCTTCTTTATCGCAACATGTACCGGAGCCATTCAAAGGGCTCGGACTCGCTCGCACAGGCAAGGATGTGCATCAGGATTGTTTCGGTTCCAGGAACATCAACATCGCGAACATATGTTACACTGCTCGCCACCATTAATCTACAAACTACAATAATCGGTCAGTCCGACCATACACTGTCAAAAAAATAACTATTATTTATATTATTTATATTATTTATATTATTCAATTAAAAATAAGTTATTTGGCACATGTTTGCAAAAAAATAAATAACTTTGCAGAAATTGGATACGTAATTGATATTTTAAAATCAGGAATTATTTTAAAATTTTTTTTCAAGGGGGGCTTCAATTTTTCAGTAAAGCGATGCATATTGATTCCAGAATGGTGGAGCAAATGATGTGTACATGGCGGGATACATTAATTCCAACCATTGCCGTACTGTGAATAGCGCTAGATTCTATATGCCCACCGGCGGTGGCGAATGTTCGGATGTACTCGCTCCCAACGCTCTGCGAGGGTTTACATATTCAAAGTAATTGATATTATTCTATAGGTTGAAGGTGTTTGGGACAAAATGTGAACTGTAATCTTTATTGATGGACGATGATTTTGACATCTTCAATCCCCCAAAGCTCTCTGTTCATAAACAAGAAGAGTTGGGCCTCTAAATTTGAGGGCAATATCCCTTTGCGGCGATTTTTGAGAGTTTACTCAGCAACGGAGAAAGACAGGAGTACTCAAGTTGGAGCCCACAAACACAATTATAACCATAAGAATAATTATTTGATAGGGTATGAGTCAAGACTCGATGTGACCGTGACACAGTTACATTGATTCTAACCGAACGATGATTTCAAACACCGGTGACACAGTTTTTGACCAGCTGCCAAGCTCAATATAGATAAATTATTATTGATCCTTTTTTTATCACGCGAGCAGGTATGTTCAATTGGAGTCATCGGACCGGCTGATCGTGCTGCTTCTGAACAGAATTTTCAGTTATCTTACATACGCTGGCAAAATAGTATTGTGGGCATCTATGAAACAAACTTTACAGCGCCGATGGATCATATCTATTCCTTTTGATAGGAAGAGCGAGCGAAAGAGATTCATTTCACGCGAGCAGAGCGAATACAAGAATACGCTCCGACTCTTCACGCGACTTGAATGATTGAGGGATTGCCAACTTTCAATGTCTTAGAGTAACGCCCTTCTCTTGTACACCAAGTGGCGTCTCCACCTGCTTTGCATATTTCATTCCCAACGGAACTTCAAAAGGGGCCTATCTTAGTCGTTGGCAATTTTGCATCAAATTTGTAGACACAAAATACGGCAATACAGCGATATATGATGTTCAGCTGCAAGCAAAAGTTTACATGTTCTACAATATTTTGAAAACGGGCGCAATAAATTTCGTGAAGTTTTCAAGGCCGGCACCATCGTGGGATAATGTAGTCTGGAGACTACAAGTGGAACGCATCCGGGAATATGTTTTTGCTCGGTGCGAATTGAAAGGCGAGAAATTTTAAACTTTCTCCTTGTAACAAACTCCCATACATTTGGAAGCAGGAGCAAGAGTATGATACCAACACCTGAACGAAATATTTGTACATGCTTTTCCTATAAATGTCTCAGTGGAACCAGTTGAGACTCTAACAATGGATGGCGCAGTAGACCGACGACAGGCGCGGTAGACTAGTCTCGAGACAAGACGGATAGAGCTGGTACACCACCTTCCAGCAACAACCGAGAGTGTATCCAGAAGATGCTTGAATCAATCATAATTCCTTGAAAATGCCGATCAAATCGTGCATTACAACGTGAGCGCTTGAATTATGTTTTTGCTCCCTCTAGAACAACGATGTCGCGCATATACCCGAAAAATGTTTAACTGGAGTTCGGTCGTTAACAAACAAGCAAGAATATAGTAGATATTGCACCGTTTGCTGAGATATTTCAAATCTCTCTGTTCCAATCAGATATGGAGTCTTATTGTTCGTGCCTCCAAACCCATTAGTGGTACGAGACAAAGGATACTATTTCTCCCATTCTTTCGTTCAAAATACATCGTTTTTCCGGAGTAATACACTCATTCGGCGAACAATCATTAAAAAATAGTGTAAATCCGTCCAAGGGAATCGTATGCATCCCCCTCAGTACACGGAGAAGTTACATCGTCCTCCACGCAGCATGACAGTGCTGGTGCTTCGCGTTTGAGAAAATCAAAGTCGCGACTTGACCGCAATCGGGTGTGGATGGATATTCTTCGAGAGGGATGTAATATTATTATGTTGCTTTCGAATGATCAGGCGGGTTCTTTATAATCGAAAGTGCAAGTGATATATTGTGCTGCAGCTGTGACCTTTTCGCTGCGAAAGCCCTTTTGCAACAGCGGTGTAATCTTTCACTTTTTGCAGGAAAGAGCACAGTTGCGAATGAAGTAATTCTACCAGTAGGTGTTTTCTAATAATAAGATAAGAAATATTCCACTCTTATGGGAGGGGATATTCAGTGGGTTGAGAACGTCTGAGGGGTCCTGCGAATGCTTGAGGTGTACTTTAAGCTCGAAGAATTTCCTTACATATCTGGAGCTATCAATCTCTCCAGCCTTGCAGTTTGTCGATCAGATGCGCCTGCGAACGCATATTTTATCTGACCATTTCGTCCTCTCCACACAAAATGCGATATAACATCCATTCTATCTGTAAAAGACTTGTACCTGCGTGTAATTAAAATGATACTGCACTAGCGTTACGCTCAACTTCTAACGTTGAGGCCACTACATGCGTGCATGTGCCTGTCATAATAATCATTCTTCAAAAACTGTGTTTTTGAATGGAGCGGCGATTATCTCGCCGATATAAAATGTAAATCTCAGATTCTTGCAAAGTTCCAGAATCAATCATACAAAGATAAACGAAAAACAATATTCACAGAGAAGTCATTGGAAAAAGCAATGGCCATTTCCGAGAAATATGCAAAATCTGCAGTGAGTCACGCTTATCAGCACGAAGAGGATCCTTTTTCATGCGCTCCATGAGCTGCTATTACACTTCAATTATAGTACTTGCGAAATATCTGAGTAACTGCACTTGGGTCTGTATCCATATTTTATGCTTACCACTCTGTTCTATTCCAGAAAAGCCTCCATGTGACCATGACAGGATCACGTAGGTTTGCCCGGCTATATTTTTTGTTCCTTTACGAAGTGTTAGGGCCAGAAGGTATCACTTTGAAACAGGAAGAAACGCATTGTGACACGCAGCTATAGTAATTTAACATTTTTATTCACTTTCCACATCTTTTCTATCTCTTCATTTACCTAAATATATAAGCATCGTCAGATTATGAGTCAATGCAAAGAGAACAAATATCACTCTCCTACTCCTCTGACTCCATCCAGAACTCACTCATTGTTTTCAACCTCAAATGATTACCTCCCCGACTGTGACACTCTCCTTCTCAGAAGGCATTTCACCAGACATTGCTTACTTGTTTTGCAATGACAAAGCACAACTCCCGATTCATGTTTTTGTGTACGCAGATGGCGGAACGGTCGAAAAGATCGGCCTTTGCACTGCATTCGAACATGCAGAGTCAATGACTGCAAAGGACGTGTCGTCGAAGAGTCTCGATGACCTGCTCTGCGCTAAGCCAGTTTCGGACACAAACTCCCGTAAGTTTGAAGCGTTCCCCGACAACGAAGGCCAGACAGTTGAACACAAAGGCTTTTACGATGCAGCCCAAACCTTTCTGCTGTCGTCGAACAATCTTGCTGGCCTCACCATGGGGCGCGACAGAAAGATTTGCCTCGGCGCATACGCCAAAATCAAAGGGTACATCCCGGGCCCGGGGGCCGCCCCGGAGACAGTCTACATCTACTCGTTCATGAAAGCTCGAAACAGCGTTGGTTCCAGGGTTCTGGGGAACATCCGTGTGGCACTGAGTCTTCAATACAAGCCGGAACTGCGCCTCATGGTACTGAACAAGAAATTGGATGAGTGGGGAGTGCAGGGAGCAAACTTCAAAGACGGTGCAGTGTACCAGGTGAAACCGAGCTACGGATATTTTGCCGGGCTGTATCAACCGAGACTGAAATGGATGAAAACGGCGTTCTATAAAGAGAATAAGGAGAGTGGGGAGTTGGTCGAGATTGTCAAACCGTCGGGAGACGACAAACAGGAGATGCACACGATTTACTACGACAAGCCGAAAGGACACAAAAATTTGGTGACGAGAGCTGTGTTTCATGGGGCGGTCCAAAGCGGTCAAGTGACGCATTGTGAAGACAGTGCCGCGCAATATATGTTCAAGCGCGGCACAGGGATTATTTCGTGTTCCTGGTACGTGCTGCAAGGAGAAAATGGGTGCTCAAAACGTGAGACCGATCTTGCAGATGAGGAAATTGCATGTGGGATGTTCAGGACGACCGTCTCTGATGTGTACGGATCTGAGGCTTCTCTGGGAGTGAAGTTTAAAACTGTTGCATCTGAGGAGCACCCGGTCAGCTTTGAGTTTGACTCGAGGGTGGATTTTGTGTAGTTATAGCAAACCAGGTGGTTCCGGGGTGAAAAGACGACCAACGCGTCGAGGGTGTGAAGTTGATCGATGGGTTCGATGGTCGACGACCGGGACTTTTATTAGACGCGAGATTATTCAGACTAGTTGTACTACTTAGAGCCGGGGTCATGCCATTCAATTCGAACAATGAAGAACACTGTCGGATATACCTACAGTGTGTGTGAGTGTCAGGAGTCGGTTGCTTGACCGACAACCTGAAGCATAGTGTCTGGTAGTCAGACAGTGTAGGATCATGCACTGAACCTTGCCATATAGTCATATATTACAAATGACTTTGAGACATCTGTTGAGAAATCGTATTAAGCTACAGTAGTGCAAGTAACCGACACGATATTGTAATGCGACTGGGGTAGGTCCGGTGTCTAGTACTCCAGATACTAGAATCACATTACATACCAGAGTACGCCCTGCTAAGAAATTATCAAACGAAAGGGCCACACTATCAGGATCCGTCTCACTTCGTTTCATAGGGTGATACAGACTCTTAAACAGTGGAAGAGCAATCTTTACGAGGTATATCATGTGAGGTGGAACACTACTTTATGATCATACAGTCGTATGCAATCATGTCATGCCCGGCGATACTCCACTACCCGAGTCGTCCTTAGGTGTCACTCGCATGAAATGCAGTCTAAATCGCGTCACAGATTTTCGTAAATGGTGAAGTCTCATGCTGGCACATGAAAGAGGGTTATACGCCAGATAACAACTCTTTTATAAAATGGGTTATAACCTTCTTTGTGTCAAAGAAGTTACCAGAGGCTCGCTAAAACCCCCGTAGTCTTTCAGAATTTTTTTTCTCGTCTTCGTGGGGCGTTTTTTCACTGTCCCACGAGTCGAGAGCTCTAGTTAAGAAAATAATTTTAGCGTAACGTTCTAATAAACACTTTGCTGCCTCAGTCCAGCATGTTATACCCTCGAGTGTGCTCTCACCTAGCTAAAGGTGAGATACGTACTTTCTTTATAGCTAGGCCTCCCCTTGGAGAATATCATGTGAAATCAGGAAGGCTGCTTCTTCTGTAATATTACTAAAGTTGAACCTTTTCTTAAGTTTTTTATTTTTATTTATTTATTAGTTTTTAATGTCTAACGGAGAAGTCCTGTCTAAATTACGTACGAACAAGGTCGATGCAAATTTTCTTAAATTACGGTTGCGTAATTAGAGGATTTCTTACCCTGAGACGGGTTAGTATCCAGAAGACGGTATCGCCTATAATTTATTAATCTCGCAAAACGAGACTCATAAGCTACGAGAACCTTATGTTCTCGGTCCGGCGATCCTAGTGAATTCTGCCCCTGGGCTAAGAGCAGGTAGTCTGCATCATCATCAGCAGATTAATC
>JAVCKV010214007.1:0-16388 GCA_032274145.1 Herpochondria borealis | reverse complement strand
AATATTGGATATAAAACGACACACTGAAAGGAATCAGCATGATAAATAATATAGATAAATATGTTAATAATTCATTTATTTTAATAAATGGAATAAAAAGTCTCGAAAATTTCTACAAAGACAATATTTCTGGAAAAATGATTGCAATTTATGTTTGCAATACTTATATAGATAATGAGAACAAAACTGAATCTAATTTAGTTTTTGTTTCTAAAGAGCTTAGTATACTCGAAGAAAAATTAGAAGAACTTAATAAAAAAGAAAGCTGGGGAGAACATTCACACGAGTACTACCTAACTGTTCAATCAATAAAATATTACGTTACTGTTGAAGCCCATCTAGAAAATCATTTAAATAAATAATTTTTTCCATACTAAAATATTAATAAAAACAACGAACCTTTTTATACTAACGGTTCGTTTTTAATTTCTTTAAAATAAATAAATAGATAAATTGCAAATAACTTAATTTATTGTATATTTTTATGGAATGAAAAATAAGGTTAAAATACATGAGTAATAATTTTAGTAATTATGGCACAAAAAAAAATATAAGCGTTTCAAAAGAAAAAATAGAAGACGTTAAAAGTGAAGCTCAAGAGGTTGAGAAGGAAATTAAAGAGACTGAAGAGACTCTTGAAATTAAAACAGAAAGTCCTCCCATTATTTCATCAATTAGTTTAATGGAAGTTTTGATGATAATGGGATTTGGGTTCGGTTTGATGATAACTGTTCTTAATTTATTTCACGAGCAAAAACAAGAAAAATTCGAAGAAAAAATAAAAATTGAAAAAATTCATACTGATAAATAAATTAAAAGTAAATATGAATTAAATAAGAACGAGGATATTTACAATGAGTAATAATTTTACATCTTTTGAAAGTCATACGAAAGAAGAAACATCTAAAAAGATAAACATTGATAATAACGTCAAGGAAGAAACAATTAAAGTTATAGAAGTTAAGAAAAATAAATCAAATATTAAAAACATAATTGATGAACTTAATTCTTCAATAATTTTTGAATTGTTTTTTGTTATTTTAATGGGAGTGAGTTTAATCACTGGCGCTATTTTAATGGTTAAAGACATGGAAGAAAAACGAGATAAGCACGAACAAGAAATGCAAGAAATGCAAGAAGAACACGAACGAAAATATTTAGATTATTAAAGTAAAAAAGCACCCCGAAGAGTGCTTTTTTTATTTTTTAAGATTTTTATCTCTTGGATCTGCTTCTTCATTCCATTTTACATTTAAATCGAAATCTTTATTGCGAATCTTCGCCATTCGACCGTCTGAATTATGAAACACAAGACCTTCACCAACAAACTTACTCATAAAGGTTTTAAGACCTTCAAAGCTCCTATCTTCAATACTAATTTCAACAGAACCGTGTTTAATTAAAACGTGGCTGTCAAAATTATGAGGATTGCAACGAATTTTCGGTCCACAGATTTCAAAAGTGCCATCTTCTACTTTTCCATCTTCTTTTAAAGCATTGAATGCTTCAATGTGAAGTTTATCAGCAGGATCATCACTTACAGGAATCCAATGAGGCCAATGTAAAGTTTTAGGATCAAAACTTTCGTTACACTTAATTGCGCCATCTGGAACTGGTTTAAACATACTTTCGTTAGGAATAAAAGTTTCACCCTTCCTAGCAGCATTACCTTTCAGTCTCATTGCTTTTTTGGTTAGTTTTCTATTCCATCGTCTAAACAATACTCCATCATTAATAAAACAAGAGCTTCCGTCAAATTTAACGGTTGCTACGCCTTCACCATTTACAACCCATTCATTTCCCTTTAAGATTTCAGGAACGGCTAGGTTAGTTTCACGGTTAATGATAAATACAGTGCTAATTTTTTTCATAATTTTTTTCTCTCTTTTATAGTTAAGGTTATAGTTTTCGAATCCAGTAGCCCACCAAAAATTGAGAGCTTTAAAGATTTTTTCTAATCTTTAAAGCTTAGTCTTCTCTCGAAGAGTGCAAATATAATATCAAATATATCTACTATAGTCAACATTATTTATCTATTGTATTTTTTTTACGCCAAAATATAGACAAAAAAAGCACCTGACAGGTGCTTCTTCATATAAATGGTTTTTATTTAAAATAGTGCTTCAAAAAAAGAAGAGTCTATTAGTTGTTCTTGAGGTTCGGGATAAACAACTTTAATAATTTTTAAATCTTTTTTCTCTAGATTATGTTTGTCCAAAAACGCTTTAAGTTCAAGAATCGCATCTTTTCTCCATTCAATAAAAGTTGTCAATTCTTTCATTTTGGTTGCTAATTTTAAATCATCAACTATTTCAATATGACGAGAGTCAACTTCATAAGGATAGAAACCACCGTGACCGTTAGGACTATTACTATAGGGACTTTCTTTGTTGTAAAATTTAATTGGCTTTGAACTTCCATCAATTTCAACATAAAGATAGATAACAGGATCTTGAGGTTCGTGATTGAAAATATTCATTAAATACACCTTTTTATTAATTTTTCTTGCCTCTATTATATCAAAAAACAAGAAAAAAGTCCAACATTCTAAAAGATAAAAACAAAAAAACCGTAGTAGGATACTACGGTTTTTAAATCATCGTAATGAACAATTATAGCTACTTAGTGCTCTTTGCAATTCTTGATTTGTTAATCTTCCTGCGCCTTGCACTAAACTGTATAATCCTGTTTTATTTCTCTCATATGCTTTATACTTATTTACATGAGAGGAAATCTCATTTAATGTGTTTAATCGACTTTGATATTCTTTTCTTTTTTTGTTCGCTTCAATTACTTGAATATTAGGTCTTACTCCAAAAAAAGCGACCTGTTCAATCTCAGAAACAGACAAGTATTTTAACATACCAGACAAACCATTTGAAATCATCCAATCTGGATCGAACCCATAATTGTTTCTTTCTTCTGGAATATCAAAAGAATAAAAAATAGTTACCGCACCTAAATGAATATTTAAAGAAAAGTTAACTCCTCCCCAACTATGAGTTGGTTTTTCAATATTTGATTGATATCTAAAATCAATCTTAGACAATCTAATTCTTTGACCTGTTGGTAAAATCATTACATTTCTTTCAATATTAAAACATTTTAAAAGATAAATTACACCACGGCATAATTTTACTTTCTTTTCTTTTTCTTCTCTTTCATAAGAGTTTTCAGTAGGTAACTTGCGAATCTTTTCACGAAGTTGCTCAATCTCATAAGAAATTTGTTTTGAACTAGCGTTTAGTGTTCCTAATGTTTCAGTTGTATTAGTCATTTTATATTCTCTCTATTAGTTAATTTTGTATTTTAATCTTTTAAAACAATAATTTTAACTAATAAAGTTATGGTGGTTTTAATATCTAACGCATCGTCTTATCCTCTTGGTTATTTACGATTTAACTTATATTATCAAAAAAAAAGCATAATGTCACTAATTATTTTTAATTATTTCTTTTAATGGTGTTAAATTTTTATCTTCACCCATTAAAAACCACATTCCTTTTTCAAAAACATAAGTGTAAAAAACAGAACCATATCGATCTCCATTCTGAAAAATTTCACCTCTATCCCTATGATAAGCAACTGTTACACCATCTTGAGGGTTATTAAATGTGTGTTTCTTTGTTGGTTGCATTCTTTTTTCTAAAAATGACAAATTCCCCAACTTAAGAAGTTTTTTTAATTTTCTTTTTTTGTTATAATGCTTAAGTAATATCACACCTGTATCATTAGGGCTTCCATCCCAATGGCAATATATATTTTCGCCTGTCTTACCTAATTTAATTCTGGCTCTTGTACTCATAATGCACCTCTTTACTTTGACATCTCAATTATAGCATTTTTGAATATTTTTAACAATTAATAATTAATTTTTTAATTTATTTTAATTAATTCAACATCAAAAATTAAAGTGGAGTTAGCAGGAATAGAATCCGTATCTCTTGAACCATATCCCAAATTACTTGGAATGAAAAAACGAACAATATCACCTTCTGACATTAGTTGTAGTCCTTCCGTCCAACCTGATATAACTTGATTTAATCCAAACGTTGCTGGTCTACCTCTTTTTATTGATGAGTCAAATTCTGTCCCATCTATCAGAGTTCCTATATAATGAACGGTTACGGTATCTCTTTTTGAAGGATATATTTTTTTACCTGATGCTTTAACTTGATATTGATACTGCAAACCCGAACGAGTTACAATTACACCATCCTTTTTTTTATTTTCTTCTAAAAAAGTTTTATTATTTAATGTTTTTCTTTTTAAAATTTCATCTAAATTTGCTAATAATACTTTACGATCTTTTGCAGATAATTTGGGATTATCTGACAACATATCTACAAAACCAGATATTATGTGTTCCATTGATATTGGCGTTCCTGCCTTAGAATAGGATTCTGTTTGTTTCAGAACTTTACTCCCTAATTCAGCCCCATAAGCATAAGCAACCTTATCAGAATCTTTTTGTAGCGAAGTTGCATTTATATGAAATGATGCAAAGACCAATGAAGATAATAACAATATTTTTTTCATTTTTTTCTCCTTAAAAAATAATAAAATAATTATACATCTAGAGCTTTTTTTTTCAAGAGTGAAATATAAAATAAGAATTTAAAATTGATAAAAATTGGATTGTGTGATATAATTTCAAGATAAAAAATAAATAAAAAAGGTATTTAATTGTGAAAATTATTAAACATGCAATGACAGCTTTATCTCTTAAAGATGAAATTAAGCTTGTTTTTAAGAATAAATATCAATTCATTGATGTTTTCGACTTCAACACTATGTTTGGCGAACATAGCGAGCTATCACAAGGACAATATACAAAAATACAGAGTGTAAAAAACTTTTTAACTCCATTAAAAATTTCAAATAACGGACTGAAAGAACCCATCCTAAGAGAAGGAAATAAAGAAGCAAGTGTCATTTACGTCAATGGAATCTGTTCCAGTAAAGAAATGGCTCAATACCAAAGAGAAACCTTATCTCTTTTACTTAGAAAAGATGTAGAACTTCTTTATAATCAAACTGACGGATTTTTATTAGATATCGCTGAATGTGTTCAAGACCGACTGGAACACGATATATCAAAAGCTGCGATTGAAGTTTCTAAAATTATCATAGAAAAATTATTAAAAAGTGATCCAAAAGAAGATGTTATTGTCATTGGTTATTCTCAAGGAACTATTATTACGACAAAAGCAATCCATATTATTAATAAAAAACTACCTATAGAATTAAAGAAAAGATTAAAATTAATTACATTTGCAACTGCCTGTAAACTTTATCAGTCCGAAGATATTGAGTCAGAACATTTTGTTAATCTTAAAGATCCTGTATGTAAACTGGGGTATTTAGAATATCAAAACAAAATATCTGGTGAACTATTCTATCAAAATAAAAAAGGGCATCTTCTTGTTGCTGATTATCTCACCCATATTGAACATTTTGAAAGTGTAAAAGAAAGTATGTTTTGCAAGCTAATAACTGAAAATACTCATTGATTTATAGACTTAAATTTATTATAATAACTGCATAAACTAATCCATTCTAAGGAATAACATTATGTCAGTAGCATCAAGTTTAGAAATTTCAGGTTGGAATGACCAAGACATGAAAGTTGAACTTCAAGAGATACTTGGAACTTTTTCAGGAAAAACAATTAAAGATGTTAACAATTTTGATCAAATGCAATTAAGTTCTGCACTTGAAGTAGCTTCTTTAATTTATTTAACCTCAGAGGAAAAAGCAATTAAATCTACTGCATTTAAGGTCGCTGAAATGCTGGAGTTTTTAACTACTGGTTGGTGTGGATATGCTCGAAGCACTATTGAACAAGCCATTTCAGAGAATGAAGACGGCTATGAAGATATCGCAAGTGAAATTCGTCAATATTTTGAAGATAAATTTAATGCTTATGGTTTTGGTTCTATTAGAACCTTTCAAACATTTAATTCAAAAACTGGCAATGTTATTTGTTCTAATGAATTAAAAGTGATGGTGTATTCAGAAAACTTTGAAGCTGCCAATTTCATCATCTTTGCAGAGATGTTTTTAAAAAGTCCATTTGATTATATTGATGCTGCACAAATTGGTTTTGAACAAGGAATGTTTCATTCAGTAGAAGATTATTTTGATTACCTTATTGAAGAAAATGCAAAAGAATGGGGTAAAGATCTAATTAAATCTGGAAAATTAACTGTTGATTATAATCACGTTGATAATCAAATTATTGATTTAGTTTCTTAAACATTAAAATATAGAAAGGTAAAAATTATGTTATTAAAAGGGTTTGAAGTGAATACGGCAGAATTTTTCAATTATTACCGCACCCAATTTCCAGAAATTTATGATCGTTTTTCTCAAAACGATAAAATGAATTTATTTAAAAATAAAATTGATTTAATTTCGGATCTTTTAGATGATTCTTGTCGGGAAATAATTAATAATTTAAAGCCTAACAATTACGAATTTAATTATGTTGTTTCACATGAGAATTGTGACATGACAAATGAATTACAAACAGATGTAAACCGTCATTCTACTTATAATGGTGACTTAAAAAAACAAATTGATCAAATTTGGGGCTGTTATTTTCATTTTAAAATTAAGAACCGTAGAGATTTAAATAACTATCACTTTTCTTTGTATAATCCAATTGATAATGTCGCTATTTCATACTTAGAAAATGAAGATATGAAAGAATATCAGGAATATTCAACAAAAAAAGAAATTCAAGAAGCGAGTAACAAATTAACAAATGCTATCGCTGCATTAATTACCTATACAACAGATTTTTCTGCGTTCCATTCAGTAGGTCAAATGCAGATTGATGAGTTCGAATCAATCAAAAATGATATCTTATCTAATTTTGATGACTTTGATAATATGTTTTTATTTAACGAAGGCTCTTGGATTTCTGAAAAGGAAATGGATTATATTAAGAAATATAATTTAGAGATTAATATTGAAACCTATATCAAAGAATATAAAATTATGCGTAAATCTACTATTTTATTTAATAAAAATACTGGAAAATTTATTCATCAATATAAAGATTCTTTAAATGGATCGGGTTATCAATATATGAGAGATGACAGGATTTTTGAAAGTGCAGAAGATATCAACACTATTTTTGAACACGCTGATAAACATTCTATCCGAAGTATTGATGTTAATATTCAATAATCATTTATTAAAAACAAAAAAAAAGCTATCACGTTGATAGCTTTTTTATTATTTATTATTTATTATTTATTAAGTTTTTGCGATTCTCCAAGCTTCATAACCACATTTAACCTCTCCAACAACATTAACCAACTCTTTTAAATGCTTCTCTAATAATTCTAGATCACCTTTTTGTGGATTATATTTAACTGTTACATGTGCTAAATAACTATCATAATCGTAGGTGAAACCCATTTTTTTCAATTCTAAAAATCTTTTATCAAGGTCAGGAGATTTAAAAACAAGAGCCAATGCAGGAACTGGTGAATCTGGGGCTAATAATTCGATACCTACCGCACAACTACTTAAAAACTTATCTCGTGCCATTTCATTAATTTCAATAACAGGATTTGTTTTATCAAATTGTAAAGTAAAATGAAAATCTCTATAGGAATGTAATTCTTCTAATCCGATTGATTCTAAATATTCTTTAATTCTTAGAGCATCATCCATTAATACTTTCTGAGATACATACCCTAGACCCTTCATTATTGATTTCGTTGATGATAAATTCTCTGCATTCGCATTTAATAACTTTCTAAAGTCTTTTTCAACTTCTTGTAGTGTAAATTCTTGGGTGGGATATTCTTTTTCGTTATCATTCAATGAAACAGAATGAAAAGCTTTACCCACTTTTAATTGTAATTTACTACCCGATAAATCAATTTCTCTAATTACTTTCATTAAAAATAGTCCTTTGTTTTAAAAATATATTATAACAAAGAACAAGAATAAATGCAAAATTAAGCTTTTAAAGATTTAAACATTTTATATCTTTTTATAAATTTCAATTTGCTATGATCAGGGTCTTCTAATAAATAACTCATAATTCTATCTGAGGTTTTATTTTCTAATTTTAAAAACTCTTTAAATATTTCATTTTCATTTTCATAAATCAAAATAGAACTATTGGAATAGAAAGAATATAAAGATTCTTTTTCATAATTTCCATTTATTAAATCTTCATCATTATAGAAACAATTTAAATTAGAAAATGGTCTTTCTGTGCAAGCTAATACTCCCAAACCTTCAATATCAAAACCTTTTAGGTCTATAAAGGTTGATATTTTTCTGGCTTTATCTATCTGAAATTCTGAGTTGATTTCTCTTTTTAAACCGAATTCCACTCTAGATTCATCATCTAAACAAAAACCTGCTAATCTTGTAAGCATTGTCCCTATGATAACATCATCTACATTGTTAAATTTAAATAAGTAATGTTTTCCTTTCTCTAGATTTTTTTTATTATCTCTATTTATAAAATGAACTAATTTAATCACTGTACTAAAAACGATTTCTTTATAATTAGGATATCTTTCCATTAATTCTTCAAAATCGGAATAACCTATATCTTCTTTTCCTATATCATCATTCAATTTCTTGAAAAATATTTCTGGGGTTTCTTTGTATTCATCGTAAAAAGAATAAAATCCTGCTTCCGTTCTTATTACTCTATCTTCATGCAAGTTTAATGCTCTAAAAAGCCAATTCATATAAACAGCAACAACTTTATTTATTCTATCGGCTTCTTTTTCTTTTTTCGTTTTATTATTAATTACTGAATATAATATTTCTGTTAAAAAATCCGCATGATTTATATCGAAAGGTATTTCCTCTAATGAATTACTTATTAAAATATCTTCCTCTTGTATTCCCGTTTCTTGTAATTTATTTTTTATTTTATATGTATCCATATTTTCGCTTATAAATATGGAGTTGTTTGTTTCATTTTTTAATATATAATTATTTAACACAAATATATCATCAATATAATCATTTATTTGCCCCAAATACATAGAATTATACTTTCCAGTCGTTTTATAAGTATTTGTTATTAAGTTATAATTTCCATTTTCATAATGAAATGTTTTTAAAAATTTCGCTATTTTTGTGTCTTTTTGTATTTTATTTAAATTTATCATTGTTATCTCTTTATTATATTTAAAAATCTTTTGTATTTTGAATTATTGTTATTAATTAATTTAAATGGTTTTTCATCATCATAAATAATAAATCTTTCATCTTTAAATATATTTTTTGTTAAATTCTCTTCTTGGTTTTTTGATATTCTTAATAAACTATTCCCCACTAAGGATGCTAAAAAAACCTTAGAATAACAACCTTTTTCATAACTAAAATTATTTAAAAATAGATTACTTTTTACTTCTCCTATTCCTGCGGCTGGCATCACTCCAAATCCTTCAACATTAAAGTCTAAAAAATCAACAAATAAAATCGTTTTTTTGTCGCCTTTTAAATATTTTTGGGCATCTGACAATGAAAAACCTAAATTATAACTTATATTTTTTGAAAACGATGTAACAATAGTCCTATCAACCTCCGATTTAAAATTAAAAATATAATGAATATCATGATTAAATTTATTTGATACACCTTTAATATTTTTTACTAAATAATAAAAAATATCAAAATTTTCACTATTATCTAAGTAAAAATCGGGTGTTATTTCATGTATTGTTGTTATATTTTCATTTTTCTCATAATTATAAAGTTCTAATATCTTTTCAATAATTTCTTCAACTTCACAATCTGTTTCATAATCTTTTAGATTTGAAAAATCAAATTCTTCATTTACTATTTTAAAATTTATTATTTTGTGAAATAGTGAACAATATCTTTCTTCTTGCAATGTCAATTCTTTATTTTTCTTCAATCGTTTTACGTGATAATATGCTTCCATAAAACTATCTTTTTTTATTATATAGGGAATGTCCTTTAAATTATTTATCACAACTATTTCTTTATTATATCTGTTATAACTTGATATATATTCTTTAATTTTTTTTATGTTTAAATCTTTACCAATAAATAAAGAATTATAATTTGGAAATTTTTCCAATATAGGTTTATTTAATCTTATCGCTAATTCTAAAGAACTAGACATATCATTTAGAAATAAATGTTGATTATAGCCTTCATTTAAATGATAGATATTTTTTATTTTTTCATTAAATGTCGCCCTATTTAAAGGCATATTATTTTCAAAATTAACAATATAATAATCATCTAACCCATTACAGTTTACTTCAATACTTTCATTTTTTATCATTTTATTCCTTCAATATATTTAAAATTATTTTTATTTCTATCAATATTTTTTTTAATATATTGTTTGTATCATTTATTTATTTTTTTAAAAGTATAAATATATTTATTATTTTAATACTTGATTTTTAATATTTAATATTGACTTTTTTTATCTTTTTTTTTATAATTTCTATTAATAAATAGAGGGATCATAATGAACAACAAATATATATTAGCTGTGGATGTAGAAGCCACCTGTGATAATCAAGGTAAAATAAATCGAAAAGATATGGAAATCATTGAAATAGGAGCTGTACTTCTTGATCCTGAATATAATGTTGTTGCTGAATTCCAGACCTTTATCAAACCTTTTAAAAATCCCACCCTAACAACGTTTTGCAAAGAGTTAACACATATCACTCAAGAACAAGTTGATAATGCTCCTACTGTATATGAAGCATTTAATCAATTGGGAGCGTGGTTAAAAGATTACCAGCCTCTTGTCTGGTGTAGTTGGGGTGATTATGATTACAAACAATTCCAAGTTGATTGCGCTCGTAGTGGTGCATCTTGGCCATTTATAGGAAATCACTTTAATGCAAAGATAAAGACTGCTGAAGTATTAAATAAACCAAAATGGGGACTTCATCAAGCTATAGATGAAATCGGATTAGAGTGGATAGGAACGCCACACAGAGGGATTGACGATGCTCGTAATGTGGCGCAAGTTCTATCTTCCATATTGAAATAACTATTTGCAAATAACAACTTTTATATTGGAGTTTTCTTTATCTGGCATTGCTTTTGTTATATCAAACCAACATTCATTCAGTTTTGATTTAGATTTAAATATTTTATCATTTGTTTCTATTTCAAAAAATACTAATCCATCTAAACCAACTGTCGTTATAAAATTATCATCATCATTTAAAACCACATGATCCATTGTTATAGGTTGATTCTTTTCATCAACTAGTTTTATTAATGACTGATAAAATGGTTTCGTATTTATTTTTATCTTCCCTATACTACCATAACTCAAATAAAGCTCTTGATAACCATTATCTATTGTTACATTTTCTGGCAAGGTTTTTGTTACTATTTCAATCGAATTTTCTTTGTATGGTCTTAATGACGGAACTAACGCAACGCCATCATCTGTTGAAACATCTGCTCCTACTGTTCTTATTTCTATTCCGTCATAATCATCTATTTCTACAAAAGCAAAAGTGTCATCAACATCTTCAGGTATAAAATCATAGTAACCATCCGTTGAGAATCCGAAACCGCCCTCTACCGATGCGTAAGCGTTATCTAATCCTTCACCTGAAGCATATAAACCTGCCGATGCATATACATCTTCATAATATTTATTTGCACTAACAGACATTGATGAAGAACTATCGTTCACATAATAATTATATGAAGTATTGTAATTGTAACCTCCTATATCTCCATTCATATTTAAATCTATTTGCTCTGTTCTTCTATCTTGAGTGTATCCTATGTCAAATGATGATACTTTATTGGTAAAGTTTATAGGAATAGAAAGATAAACAGAAACACTCCATTCATCATCAGAATCATAATAACTTTCTATATTTATATAGGATTCATTTTCAAAATATTTTTGAAGACTTATATTAACCCCTTCATCCATGTCTTCAGTATAATAATTATTTTGATGGTAACTTAATGATAGCGAATCAAAATATGGAACTCTTGTATAAATTGAAGTTGTCATTTGGTATTTAAAATCACTTGATAAATTTTCTAACTGTCTATAATCCTCAGATTCATATCTTGAAA
Organism: Herpochondria borealis; assembly: GCA_032274145.1. Taxonomy (NCBI): domain Eukaryota; phylum Rhodophyta; class Florideophyceae; order Ceramiales; family Ceramiaceae; genus Herpochondria; species Herpochondria borealis. The sequence goes on along the minus strand of JAVCKV010214007.1, from coordinate 4,295 downwards.
AGAAGTTTACTCCAAAATTTGGATTTAAATTAAAGTTTAATGAGCCAGAACTATAATATCCTACATTAGATTCTTCATCATCATAATTACCACCAGCTTCTATATTTACTGAACTTAAACCAAATATATTCTTTTGAAAGTTTTGTGTGTAACCTGCTCCACCAAAATAATATTTATCACCGAACAAAAAGCTACCTGTCAATCTTTGATCAAAAGTCTTATATAATTCAGAATATCCTGAAAACACCCAATCTTCATAATATAGAGATTCACCCGTAATAGGATCATCTTCTTCAGATAAATCAAATGTTTTCTTATTTGCAAATCCTAATGTAAACCCAAATTCTGCGTCATCTTGAAGATTAAATGCGGTTTGTCTAACTGCTTCTTCTCTTTCATTAAAAGAACCATCAACGCCTCTTTCTACAATTCTTACTGTATTTGTCGAAAAAGGGAGAGTTATATCATCAAATTCATAATAACCAGAAGGGACTGTTGCTCTATATATTAAAATATCGCCACTTGTATAAACCTCTACTCTTGTTTGAACTGAAACAATACCTTCAACTGTTATTGTTGAACTACTTAGAAAAAAATTATCACTGCCATATTGAATACCTAATACATCTACATTATTATGATAAGGATTTAATGTAAAAACATCTCCTATCCTTCCTAATGTTTCTCTTGATAGAAAGTTTTTTTGAAAAAAATTATAACTAAAGTTCATTTCATTTGCTACTGTATTGTAATTCCCTGCTCCTCTATATAACAAACCATCCATATTTAAACCATATGTTAACTCAGTAGAAAAGACATCAGAAGCTGTTTCTTCGTCATCATTTGTCAGTTCTTTATCATAATCAAAACGATAATTAAGAAACCCGCCTTTCCCGACTTGAGCTGGTTTTTCATCTTCATTAAAATAAGAATATGGTAAATAAATATTAATAGATGCATTTTCATAAACAACACTACCCTCTGGGTAAACTTTTTTAAATAAGTCTTTGTCTTTTTCTAAAAATTTCTCTTTTAAATCGAATTTTTCTAAAAAACTTTTATTTATGTAAAAATCATTATCTTTTACGAACTCTAACTCATAAAGACCAATTTTATTACCGTTTAAATAAAGTGTTATAGAATTATAACCTTCGGGCAAGCTATCATTTTGCACTTGTTCTACAATATTTTGATCTATGCCCAATTGAGCTAATATCTCTTGACTATAACCACTGGTAGTTTGTGATTGAGCTTGAAAGCAAGTAAAAGACAGCATTAATAAAAATAATATTCTGCCTTCCATTTTCTTCTCCTTTTACAATTTAGAAATAGTATGCTTTTCTAATATTTTCCCTTCATTCGACACTGGAGATATTACTATTTTTGAACAACCATTTCCTACTTGTATTTTCGTATTTGGCATTAAATATGGAGATTGTAAACTCCCTTGTATATTTCCATTGTCTGTTACGCATTCATACACTGGTAACATTTTTATTAAATAGTTAGAATCATTTACTAATAGTTTTTGATTATCTATTAATTCTAATTTTGCTTTTTTCCAAGGTTCATAATCCTCTATTAATCTTTTTGGATGAGCTAACGCTGGAATGTTATATGATTTTGCAAAAGATACTATATTTGCATTTGGATCTTTTATATAAGGAATTTCCTGAATTAATATTCTTCCTATCTTTTGAGATTTTATATCTTTCTTCTTCAATATAACTCTTATTAATTGTTTTTCATTAGGTCTTAATTTTGAAACAGGTGGCGATACAAAAAATATAGACTCTCCTGATATTTTGATTGTTTCATCCAATTCTTCTTTTGCATAAACTAATACTTCATACTCACTTGTGTTTGTCACATAAATGGCTGACTCTCCATCAGATTCCATAACAACAATCCCTACAGAATTTAATTCTATATTAGAAAAAGATGCTGTTGAATAAAACACAACCAATAATAATAATAATTTTCTCATAATTAACTCCATTTTTTTATAAAATTTTATTTTGGACAAAAGAAAACCCTCAAAAAACTTCTTAAGGGTTTTATTTTATCAAATAAAACGTTCTAAGTGTTTTAATTTAATATTTACATTTTTTTATTAAATGATGTAAGATTTAATAGTGATTTGTTCATTTAAGCTTAATTTCCCACTTGGCATATCATTTATCCATTCACTAAAAGGTCTAGATTTTAATTGAACTTTGAATGGTAAGTGATATCTTTTATGCATACTGAAGTTTGCACCTTCACGGAATGCTAAATATTTCTTAAATGATGAGTTACTTGATAAATAAGTTACTGCCGAACCACTATGAGAATCTAAAGAAGCTACTGATGTGCTTAAAACACTTGCAGAACCTGATCCTGACATTGTACCTACATTTAATGATGCTACTTGAGTTGGTGAAGTTACTGTACTACCTTGGTCTAAAACAACTCGTGTATTGTAAACTTTATTTCCTGCTGGTGAAAATGTTTTGGAAAAGTTTCTTTCATAAGTAACAGGAATTGAACGACTTGAATCCATTGATAATACAACTGCACTTGGATAATCACATTTTACTATCGCTCTAAAGTTTTTAGAAGCGAATACGCCTCCTGCTTCGTCTAGCTTGTCTTTTATCTCGATTGTACCGATATCGAATACACCACCCTTATTAATATTTACGGCACAAGAATTTGTTTTTTTCAAATTACCTTTTATTGTTAATTTATCATTTCCACTGGAGGTGAATACACCACCTGTTGGTAAACCATTCGCTAGTGTTCCACCTGCGAACATTACTAATGCCATTGCTATTACTGTTTTGTTAAGTTTTGAAGTTTTCATACGCACCCCCTATAGGATATTTATTTATTTATTTATTTCACTTTTATTTTCCTTCTTATTATTGCCCTTAATAATTTTTATTTATATGTTAGGTATAAATGATTATTAAGAACATACTCAAAAGAATTAAGAAACCTAGAATTAATTTCAATTTTTATGTCAATAAAATGTCTTTTTGAAATTAAATAAAAAAACAATTATCACATTTTTTTAATAAAAAGGCTAAAGTCATATAAAAATAAGGGGGTTTGTATATTTTTATTTTTTTTTATTTATAAATAAAAAAATAGTTTTTTTTGATTTTTTAAATTTATATTTAGATTTTTGTTTATTTTATTGATTTTAATTGGGTTTTGGTTTGATTAATTATTCTCTTAAAGGAGTTTTTTCTTTTATTTAAATAAAAAAACGAGGTTTGTTTGCTTTTTAAATCGTTCTTTTTATAAAAAAAATTGTTGTTTTTCGTAAAAGTGAATCTTTTTTTTAGATAGGGATTTTATTGATTTTTTTTTGTTATATTTTATTTTTTTTGTGTCATTTTTTTGACATTGTTGGTTTTTTAGTATAAAAAAACCCGTTTTGTAACGGGTTTTTATATGTCTTTTTTGTTATTAAAAAATATCCATTACTAATTTTACGTCTTCTAAAGCTTCTTCATAAATTTCTTTTTCAACATAACCTTCTTTATAAATATAATCAAGTTCAGGAATTTCCTGTCCGAACATGTTACAGAATTCATAAAGACGGTGGATTGCCATTCGCAGACCTTCCATCGTTGTTTCATAACTATATTCAAGCTTTCAGGTTATATTTTGAGTATAGCTCAACTAGTTAAAAGATATAACTTATTTATCTACTTGGAAGATGAGCATTCAACAAATTTCACTTTGCCGCCCAAAAGACGAGCATTCTCGTATTTAGTTTCAATGCTTCTTAAACTTCCGCTATCATGATCATAGATAGAACTCTGATTATGCATTATTCGTCCTTAAAAAGTAACTCAAATCACTACTTTATACTGAGCAATAGCATTGCCTTTGAGGTTGGTGTGGTGTAGGGGATGCATGCGATAGTGACGCGATGAGATGTACTGGGATGCTCTAAAATATAATTGGGGTAGGTGGCTATTCACAAGAAAGTACAAGGATGATGGAACGTTAGAAAGGTATGATGCACGGTTAGTAGCTAAGGGATACACTCAAACTTACGGTATATATTACTAGTTACTAGGAGATATTTGTCTCTGTATGAAGATGAACACCGTAAGATTTGAAAGCTCAAGAGGTAAAGTATGCAAATTGAGAAAGGTCGTGTATAGACTAAATAATCACGAAGGCGTGGTTTGAAAGATTCATAAATCTAACGAAACACGATAGGTATAAGTAAAATCAAGGAGATTACACTCTCTTTTTCATTTACAATCAAGGGGTGAGTTAGAATGTTTTTAGTG
>JAVCKV010213896.1:0-15841 GCA_032274145.1 Herpochondria borealis | reverse complement strand
CAAAAGAAATGAACTAAACGTGTCTTAGAGCGACTACGTTTGAGCACACCATATGGAAATTATTGGTGGTAACGTACCACCAAATAATATGCCCATAGAATAATAATTAATCTGAAAGAATTCATTCTACTACACAAAATCCAGAAAGGAGGAAAGGCGTATTAAAAATAATGAGTTTGCATATCGTTACTGGGTCTTATCCTTATTTATTAAATCTACTCTGGTCTATGTGCATAACTGAGGTTTTATAATTGATAGCAGAAACGTTTCCTCTACCATCTTATTGTATGGAACGCAAATAAATGACAAATAGAGAATCTCTAGGGTGGTTCCAGATTGCTACTTTGTGGAAGAGAGAGAGAGACAGAGAGAGCCAAGAACAATAGCGTTGAACCACAGTGAAACACAGAGTCTTCATCTTCTACACCAGCCTGTTCTATACCGCAAAGAAGTTTACGGAGGAAGGAAGGTCATACCAACAAGTTGAGTACTTTGTGTCTCGATTTCGGGCTTTCGCGAATATCAAATTCATAGGCAAAGTCCTTTTTCTCCGCCATACAATGAGTTTTCGTCTGACACTGTTCCATGGGACCAGGCCGCGGTTGTCTAAAAACAGCTCTTTACAAAAGAATGCCAAGTCTCATTAATTACTTCGATATTTCTTTGACAAAGCTCTACTTTTAATCGCCTCCTCCATCACTTCCACCCGAAGCTAACAGTGCTCAAGTTGGCCTGAAGCTCCTCTGCAGCCCTCGCTGTTCCGCGTCCTACCCGTCTGCAAATCGCACCACCGCCTCCATCTTCACTCCACTGACCCGCCACATCTATGCCAACATCTTCAAAACCACTACCAATACGATCATAACTATCAAGACCGCGTGCACCCAAAAAAGTCAACGTGCACGACCCAACACTGGTCACGTAGCCCATACTGGCCGGAACTGCTTGAAAAGAAAACTAAAAGGTTTTCAAGAAGAATGATGAGACAATAATGACAAAGACTAAGAAGACAACAAATACGTCAACCACTAAAAATACGAAGAAAGCCGCCATCGCCAATACCACCAACAACACAAGATTTCTGCGAGCGTCACATACAAGTGCCAACGCGTTCAGCCCGCGCCGCGGAGTTCGGCCCGCGCCACCGCGCGTCAACTTTCATGCCGTCAACTCCGCTCTTGTGAACACGAGCGGAATGGAAAATGCAACAAAGGTGACGAAGACGGCGCTGGTGTTCAACTAATGATTTTTGGTTGAATTTGTTGGTGCTTCAATAGAGCTATTCGGTCTAACATACGGGCTCGGCAGCTTGGACCTCACTATACGGATCACCAGATTCCGCAGTTATTTTTTATTGAACTGGGCGGAAAGGTGTCCAGATCCGCCGTTCGGTGGATGCCTTTGACAAGTTTGTGCTTGTGGTATGTGTTAAAGCTTGTACTGTAACTTACTGCACTCGTGTATCATATGTCGGGTCACAAGCGCGATGTGACGTCATTTTAAAAAAGGGCAAGGCGCCACGGTTTTAGATACACCTGCACAGAACATTAGGTCAGCATCGACGCAGCGGTCTCCGTCGCGGCCGCCGCCCCGTCGTGGCCACCCCTCCGCCGCCACTTTCGCTCTCGTCGCCACCGTCGCTGCCGTCGCTGCCGTCGCTGCCGCAGTTCGGCACCAGTTACATCGGTACTACGTAATAACGGCAGTTGGCAGTCGGCAGCGCGAGTCCCATGAGGCTCGCGGAGCCGAGGAGCTCCGTAGCGCGGAGCAGTCGCGTGGGCGACACATGGGCGCCGGGTACGTGCTCCGCCTGTTGTATTGCACGAAGCGTTGGATCGATCTTTCCACGTAGATCGCTCACTAAGTGTCCCCGTCTGAAACGATGGCGTCGGAAGACCCTTCAGGCATGACGCGCAAAATTGACGCAATGGCAGGGTACGCCGCTGCCGAGCACCGCAGCGCCTTGCTGAAAGACCTTGAATTTGGCGTTTAACCCATAAATGAACTGTAGGCGCGCGAGCTGCAGCAAAGCTTCGAGCGCAGAGAGACAGACGAGCGTTCGGACCTCGAGCGTGGCCGCCGTCGATGCGTTGAAATGCTGCAGAGCGCGCAGCATGTGCCCCGCCGCCGCCGAATAGAGCAACTGTGGTTGGAAAGGTGCACTACGCATTAAATAGGGTGTCTTTGAATAAGTCGCATAATTTCATCAAATTTCAGGACATAACAAGACATGTTTGGAAAACATTGACTGAGGGATGTAAGTATGAGCATTAAGTTTTGTGATGCCAACCTAGCCCTTCCTTAAAACTATTCCGTCAATTATGCGTGAAAAGGCCATCTCTACTCGACAGTTGGCAACGTGTCAGGATGAACGTGACGGTTCTCCAACTGTACCCAGAATGGTACAATAAAATGAGTAATTTACTACTCGGAATGGTACAATACTCCGTTTTTACTCTCCGTCCACTATGTTAATATACAGAAAATGTATACTATAAAGTTCATGATGATCTGAGCGCAAATCAGCGCGATAAAATCCCTCACACCAAGCGCGTCCTTTTGGACCGACCGGAAATAGGGATTATCGTACGGTTCCTTACATCTGGCGAGGTCAAATCTCACTGGCACCATCAGATAATGAAAAAATCCGCACAGCCACCTGTTCGAAACAATGTCATTGAAATAACCCAATCAGGTAAATGTAAGCCGTCGCGCTGGATCTTCAACAGGATACTACATAAATCAAAAGATTCTTTCTGCGAACTGCGCTTACTGGTAAGGTCCCTGCAGTAAAAACATTCGGTAGCGACCGGTTCAAAAAACCTTTGGAAAAAATCTCAATAAATCCAAGAGCTATAGCCCAATATTCATTTCACACGGACTTCGGGTGGATCAAACACTGCGCGTGTCTCTGTACATGTGATATCAAATCCGGGCAGGTGGCTGCGAATCCAAATACCGTCAAAGGCCCGTTCGTAATGACGTTATTTCAAAGTTACAGCCATTGTGTGCTTCGAATTGCTTAAGTAAGTCGCGTAACAGTCAAATTTCCCCTGCAGCGTAAGTACGGCCGTTTTTGTCTTTCAATTTTTAGGACGAATTCACAACCTATACAGGCTTCTACTTGTTATGGAAAAATACAGGCCTAAGAAGCCACTCGCATTATTGCTGGGCCCACTCAAGCGTACCTCGCTTCTCATTATCCGATCAACCGAATCTGTACCCAGTATCAAAAGTACCTTACTCTCGGAATTCTATTGCTAGCCACCCTACTTAAAGTGGATAAATATTTAAACTTCTGGGGCTTACTCGAAATTTCGTGTATCGAGTCCAATTCTGGGACCCGACGCCCACGCGCTCCTATCTAACATGTTACGGCTCTTAAAAAAGGAAAAATTCGTACCAAATCCTCTCCAGTTGCCTGTCTTTTCCTTCGTTACCGTGTTTTTTGTTTGCATCCGCTTTTGTGCATCTCTCAGAAAATTATGAACGAAAAACTGGTATTCACCTCGAAAAAGACAATTCACGTTAGAGAATTGAGAAGGAGATTTCAATCCGCTCACGCGGTGGCACCTCTGACTCTCCCATGCAAGAAATAATCAGTAATATTTATCCAGCAGAACTCCGACAGGTGCACAACAAGCTCCGCGAGGAGCAAGTTGTCATGAAACAAGACCTTTCCAATCATGTGGAACGGGTTAAGCCAAAAACATCGCGGCAGAGGTATGAGGGAAAATTTTGCTGCTCTCGTAGTGAGCCTCACGGGTTAAGATGGCATTGCCCCTCTTATCGACTTCGGGACCATGCTGACCGAAGATCTCGGCCGATGTTTGATGCCCGTGGAGCAGTTAGCCGAACTTAGACAAGCAGCGCTCAGAAGCACTAAAGGAATGCTAGAGTAGATGTGGGCTACAATTGTTTCTAAAGCAGCCCTTTCCGGCCCTACCACCGGTGAAACGGCTATGGATGTTGCCTGTAGCCTCCCGCCCAGCCGGACCGGGAGCTTTTTAACCCTTTTTCTGCGAGGTTATGTAAGGCCGTACATGACCGTCGCTTACCACCGTGCAGCTGAACGGTGGGCCACCACGGCCCTGCGGGTACCGTACCATTATGTTGGCGCAGAACGGTATGCTACCGCTTCATGTAGGAAGGGGCAAACCACTGTACGCGCGTACAGTGGTGCGTCACCGTACCAAAAGTAATGGCACATCACTGTATACACATACAGTAGTGCGCCATTACAAGGGGGTGTCTGTTACATCACTGTAAGTTCTTACAGTGGTGCATCACCGAACATGATATGGTTTCACACTACTGTACGGTCATACAGTATCGGGAAAACTCAAATGACACGGTGCAACATCATAAACGGGGGTGCACTACTTTGTATGATGTGGTGGTACACCACTGTACAGTCTTACGGTGGTGCAGTACCACATAAGGTACAACACTGTATGCACGTACAGTGGTGAACCATTTTAAGTGAAGCGGTGCCACCTCACTATACAGTCGTACAGTGGAGCATCGGCGTAGGGGATTCTTCAGCACAGCAGATCGAAGTGCGGGCCAATGTACATCTGTTAATTTCAGTGGCTACTATATATTGTTGCTCGCATTTTTGAAACCGCTGGACGAACATTTCTACTTCGAGCAGTTGATATATAATACCCCAGACAAAAGAGAGGCGTACAGAGCTGGCTTTCAGAGTCGATCCCCAGACCGAGCAGCACGATACAAAAAGCCGTTCACACGGTCGACCTGTTTGGAGAGGATTATTCCCTGCAAGCCTAGGGACTTGGAATCCCTTTAGCCCTTGAATCAGAAATGCTAGGTCTGTTTTAGTACTGTTCAGACTCCCTCAAGTCGTTGGAAATGCCATTGACAGTTGAAGAGGTCTCGGATGTACTTATTTATCGAGAATGAACGGTGTGTGTCGCCTATCCTCTATTTGGGATTTTTCACTTGTCGTGACCGTCAAGGCTGGCAAAAACGCCCCATAATTCCGCTTGAGCGACGCAAGCGCCGAGTATTTTTCCTTTGTTACGAAGAGGGGCATATTGCGTCGCAAATCAACTGTTCCCTCCAGGACCTGAAATGCGTCAAGCTAAAATATGAAACCCTTACCAGAGAAGAGAAAGCAGTGCTCTCGAGGAACTATTAAGAACAAGCGGTTAAGTTCCTTCAGATGGACTCGACCCCAGCCCCGGCAACTACGAAAGCCTCGCCGGCACCAACGCCCATAGAGACGGGCATAGGCAATGATCCAGTAATCGAATGTTTTGTGAGCGCAAGAAAAAACCCGAGCAAAAAGAAAAGACCCACAAAAAACCCAGACAAAATGCATGCAATTGCAAAGAAGTGTGTTCGAAGTACCTCCTTCGAGGTGGTTCAGTAGGTGTGGTAGAGAGTGACGCGAAAGCTTCGGGTATCAGAATTGTTCGTGAGAACAGATGAAAAGAAGAACAAAAAGCCAAGTGACTGGCCGGAGATGGCGTAATCGGGACGGGACAGGACACGTCGTAGAACTTGAGTCCGAGGGCAAGAATACTGTGTAAACCGAGGTTTCTTTCCGTAGTAAATAGACGAACCCGTAAGGATTATGGGGTTTAGGGCGAGGTTGGAAATGCGGAAGCCGTGGGACGAAGCGGTATGCCGCGGTGATGAATGTCAGTTGCCCGAGTTGCGAGTTACAACAGAAGTCTGGCGGGTACAGTAGCCTAGCTGGAACGTAAGTGCTGTGGTGCGACGTTGAATGGGCTCTGCAGCCGAGTGATCGGTTAGAAGCTGCAGTAGCGAAAGAGGCACGTAAGTGAAGTAGACTTGGCAAATACCGTCAGGTACGTTATCTTGCCGAAGTACACTTTCGTGTGTTGCACTCTGTCCCGTTGAACTTTCCAAAGGTTATTTTTCTTCTCACCCGAGGATAGATAAATCGCGTCCTAGAAATTGCCGCTAACGCGACAGGATATATACTACCTACCCTTATCGAGCTAAGACACACTAATTATGAAAAGCCGCGCAAATGGCGGGGCTTTCTTGTGCTACCCGTACTCATGACCAGGAAGGGATAATCGGATTGCCTTGCCAGGCCCGACGAAGATCCGGCGAGCTCGGCCCAGGAAAAAAATCGTGAGCCGTGTCTTTCTCCCTTAAAAGGTAGGCGATAAAATGTATCTCCGGGGTATTCCGATTGCTCGGTGTTCGTGAAGAAATTGCAGGCCACCTTGCATTGAATGCAAGTTGGCCCGTGCAAACATCCTGGCCCGTGAAGATGGAACTATTCGGGCGGTACAGTATTCCGATTGCTCAGTTGGGTGTAGAAAGGGGCCGATTTGCATGGAGGCAAATCGGCCTAATTTCAAGTTTGTCAATCGATGCCAAATCAAGGCTCATGGCGTAAATTCATTGCTGCATTTCCGGTTCGCCCGGTTCTATATGATTCGAGCTAATTTGCAGCGTTGAAAATTAGCGAATGAGAGACTCTGGCCTGATGAAGGCATTTTGGCATTAATTGGCGGTGAAATGCGCGAGCGTATAGATTGGACTTATTTGACCAGAAAGTCACATATGACTCGAATTTTCAGATCATGAAGTCCATACGCTCTTACGTTAGTTTTGCACCTCGATATTACTGTGGTATCCCCAATTATTGACGGGGAGTGGAAAAATAGTACGGGTGTTCACGAATGAGGATAAAAGGTATGTGTTTGTTTTAATTATGAACTGTAGTGCCACGATAAAGAGCCAGGTTACCCTGACATCTGCAAGGCGTTCTAACCCTAACCGAAAACCACGCCGTATGATGTGTCTTCAAGGGGACGCACGCTGTGTGTCATATGAACGGTTGTACCCGCCATTCTGATGAATGGTCTGGTGTTTACCCCTGGCTGTATATCTGACCGGCGATGAATCTCGCCGGGCCGGGGTAATTAATAAGCAGCTTTCCAGCGACGAGTGAGTAGAGATTGAAACAAGTTTCCGATAAAAAAATTGAGAAGTTGTAGCAGACCATTTCCAGTACATTTTCCCTTGTTGTTGGGTTTTTTCACTGCTCGAGCGTCCTTATTACTTCTTCCATTCCAAGCAGGTGGGTAATCATGCCGCGTGAATACTAAGCGCACACAACGTGAAGTGCAGCCCAGCTATTAGTTACACATTTACTGCTACTTCTGAACCTACTTCTCATCGCCCATCCACGTAGCTCTTTCACACCTCCACCTTTTCTGTACGCGTGCCCACGAGCTACCTGCGCGTACTACAATATCACCTCTAATTTTCTTTCCTGATAAAGGGACGAAAGCTCTGTAGCGCTTCAGCGCCCGTGCAACCGGGTACACAATATGCGGCTTTACTTCGCAGTATGCTTGCTACAGCGGCGAAACTACAAAATTTACGCCGACATTGGATCGAAGGCTTTGTGACGAGGAGAATGATTGAAGTACTGGAAACATGCGCTGGTCCGAACTTAATCCAAAAAGACGCCCTCCCAGCCAACGCGGTTTTTCAAAAGAAAACCTGCGCAGAAATCCGCGTGGAAGAAATAACGCGCTGAAAGCGGCGGGTAGTGTTTTTTCCTTTTGTATGCTTGAGAGCGCAGAAGGCTCTAATACAGTTCATTCACTGCGAATAACTCACGGTAAGCGTCGTCTTAGGATTTCAGTTATGCGATAGTCATTTCGAAGTTATTGAGCCACACAAGCAGTTGTTCGTTATCGATGAGTCGTCAGTAACCATCGTCAAACCCCCAAAAGCCCGGAGAAGGAGCTCAAATCCGCTCGCGAAAGCGATGAGCATATGCCAAAGGAATGGAGCGCGCAAGCGAAAAAAGCATTTGGGTATTTCGACTGACGAAGTCGGAACCTGGTGCAAACAACATTGTTCCAGTTATCTCCCAAAAGAACGTAATTGTGTTCATATAAACAGGAGAAAGACTACATGGTTGATTGGGTTGCCTTGCAATAAATTGGATTTCTATTATGAAAACAGACAGGGATTTAAAGCTAACGGGAGCCGACTTCAGCAAGAATCCTTTGTTACTTGCGAAGGGACAGACTGTAAAAAATCTGAAGGACCGTACCACGTCAAGGGCAGACACGACCATAAATCTTATGTAAGTTATCACAGAACCTGAACCGCAATAGTCTGAAGAATCATAAAGGCCCGCAAAGAGCTTGCAGTGATTTGAGGAGAACAAGCAACTGTACATCGAGAAATCAGTCCAACAGCTCAATACAATGCAGAAAAAGCCTCCAAAGGATGATGAGCCAAAAACAGCTGACTAGGTGTCACTTACAGATTTTCCTGAGTGTTTCCACCCAAAAATCCGTTCCATATTGGACAAGCATACTTCCATGTGGTTTGGCAAGTTCGGCGAAATCAACACCACCGAGCATATTATATACCTTAAAATTGTCTCCCGGCCAGTTTCATGCCATTTTATCGGGCTGTTCTCAAAAAAATGTAAATCGAACAGGCGTAGGTGGACAGACAGCTGGATTTATCGAACCCGCCCAGTCCGAGTAGGCTTCACCCGTGGTTTTTGCTTCGAAGGCAGACGGAAACCTACGATTTTTTGTTGACAATCGACGCCGTAACTTGGCCACTCTGCAGAACTCGTATCATATTCCTCGGAGGGAAGAGTGTATTGAAAACCTTGCAAGGGCCAACAATTTTTGTCCTCTGGACTACAAAGACGGATACTGGCCGATTTCCTTGCGAAAGGACGACTGGAAAAAGGATGCTCACATGTCACGACGGAACGAATCGATATGTCTGAAAGTATTTCGGACTAAAGAAAGGGCCCGCAACGTTCCTGAGTACCCTCGATATATTTGTTTCTAAAGAAAACTGTAAACAATGTGTAGTGTATATAGAAGATGTAATACTTTACTCACGTGATGTGAAGAGCTGTATGAACCTCAACGGGGCGAGAGTTTTAAAACTGAAGAAGTGCTCTTTTTCACGTAGAAATTACGATACCTTGTTCAAGTCATACGCCCTGGTACTCTCGAGATTGCATGAATTAGACGGTATCTTTAAAGAACGCTTGAGCTCCATAAATGAAATAAGAGAAAATATTCTTTTTGGGATTTTTCACGTCTACCGACGGTTCATCGGGAAATTTTCTTATTTGAAGTAGCCGTTGAATACGTCACCTCCAGCTGGGAAATCAGACAGGATAGCCAACTGGGACGAAAAGTTGGAAACAGCGTTTTGAAAGCTCACCGATGCGATTTGTTCGTCGCCCAATCTACGACTACCCTGTCTTGGTTTACTTATAGCGGTTGAAATGGACGCCAAATACTACCAAGTCAGCTGTGATCTTTTAAAGGAAGGAAAGGATGGACAGAGAAACAGGAACGATTATTTTGGCGTATCCTGAAAGAGGTGGAGCCAAATTCGGCTGTCAAAGACAGATCGAGTGGCGAGCTCGGTGATGGTGCGAGTCCGCTGGAAGGGCCTCTCGAACTCCGAAGACTCACTTGAGCCACTCTCTAACGTTCACGCTGACGTCCCTCAGATGCTAGAACGCCTTCTCAAGCGCAAGAACACCCCGCCCGCTTTGCTCCGCAAAGCTCGCGCCGCCCTTGCTCCTTGAAAGAGGGGCGTTTGGCGCACTGCTGTCCGCACGTGCCATGTCCACTCTGGTCTACAAAATTTAGAGTGACCCGGCAGCCAACAGATGCAATGTTCGTAAACGGGCCGTAGGAGACGAAAAGACGCGCACGGAATATTCTGCCTGGGTTCTGCCGCGAAAAGGGCGTGCAGAGGTTGGAAGACATTCGCAGGCACGCCAGTAAATATGGTGCAGGCCAAATATATCGCACGCGTCGGATGCTCAATATTTTGCCAAACGCCTCTCGAATAGTCCAAACGTAAGGTCTACTATGGAGGAACTTCGACCAAAATACTCAGCCAAAGTACGTTTTCTCAGCCAAAGAAAATTTCTTTGGTTCAGATTTCAGGCCCAAACGATCTTTGGCCGGGAATTTTGGCAGATATGTTTTAGCTGAGCCGGCGGTGGAGCCGTTTAATTTCCGGCCAAAAGCACAACTTGGGTTTTTGGGTTTTGGAAAAGTTTTATTGTGCGTGGCGGAGACACCCTTAACCAGTGGCCCCTTTGGCCATCGGCGGTGGTGTATGGATGACGTGTGATTTGAATAGAAAAATTGAAATTATTTTTTATTTTTTGAAACTGCAGCGTCGACGATTTCGCCCCACGTCGGTCCCGTCTTTGTGTACAGCAGCTCGGATGACGATTAATTTCAAAACGAAGATAGTGCAAATGTTTATCGACACTTTCGGTTGAACCCAATGGCAGCGATGTGCGCGATAGACAGGTTCGAATTCCAGCGGGGGTCATCAACTATTTCGGGGAGTCCACGCGAAAAAGGTGAGGAGGCTTCTGAAAAAGCTGTTTCGCTACTTGCTTTGGTCCCCGGTGCATCCGCAACAAAAACGTGATTCGAAACCCTCCAAACCGCTAGGAACAGTGCCTCTGACCAGCAACAAAACAATCATCGTTATACAGCTGCTGCACCGCCGCCGCCGCCCCCTCCTCCGCCTCCGTATCCAACCTCGCCCTTCACACATATCCCGTCCTAGTGCCTGTACGTGCCACTTTCCCCGCTTCGTCGTCATACGAGGCTTAAGTCAGGCACACCGCGGCTCGTTCAACCCGCGTGCTGTCGCGCACTTACTGCGCCTGCATGCCCTGCGCGTCAAAACTCCGGTATTATGGAGCTGCGTATGGCCGCTGGAACTTAAGTATCCGTCTAAAGCGTTCTTATGAGACTCCGCGCCGGTTGGGCTAGCCACGACCACGTCTGCATCCGCATCCGCGTCCGCGTCCGCGTCCGCGTCCGCGTCCGCGTCCGCTTCCGCCCCCCTTCACCCGTTCTTTCTGTAACGCCTTTCGCGCGAAATATCTGTATGTCTGTTATACGCACCCTCACCGTTTCCATCGATACCGCATTACCAGCCTTCATCTTCAACGCAGGTTATATCCTCCTGGCTAGCCCACTTTTCCTTCATGTACCCCCGCCCGTACCCGCACCCGTCCCGTTTCCCGCTCCTTCCTCTCTTCGCCGAAAAGACCTCCTTGTTAACTGAGGCCCGTGCGCCACGACGATCGCACTGTTCCGTATCCCGCTGGACTCAGACCGTTAAACAGTTCCTAGTTAGAAGATTTCTACTGACGTGCACTCCCATAGGTTGTTTACTTTCGGATATGCGTCTGGCTTCCTCGCGTTCTTCCACGCTGCTTCCGCGCGCAACGGCGATAAGGAAGAAGGCGAGAAAGGCAAGGTATTTCCATCTGTGGGCGCAAAAGCCGGTCTGTACATGGTGAGTACTACGAAGTTTGTGGCGCGGATGCCGACTCAAGAGCTTTCAAAGCTACTGCGCTCTTCCGGACGAAGTTTTGGTCTGTTTGGCGAGTTGTGCTAGATGCTGGTTTTGTGTACAACGTGCGTGGAACCAGCTGGCGCTGGGTGGACTGTTTGGTTTCTTCCCGCAAAAGACGCAGTGCTAGAAGCAGTACTATGCGGGCCTTCGCCTACAGCCGTGTTCGAATTTCACGCAAATCACTCCAAAAGGCTCCAATGAAGGTCATAGTAGAGGGGAAGGGGGAGGGTGCTCCGCCTCTCGCGACGTACCTCCCGTCGGCAAACGAAGCCTTTTCTGCAAGTGGCGAAAAGCGCGTCAAATTCAATGCTTTTTGCTTTCCACATCGATCAACTATTCGGACGTGCTCGGGTTCGCCCGTACGTCTTTGTCTGCTTGCTGGAGCATGCGCGTCGGCTGGCAGACAATTTTGAACACGTCACTGGGACTATCAGATTTCTTCGATTGAGAGTCGCGTATTTAACACCGGTAGTAGCGGAAGCGTCACTGGAAGAGGGGCCGTAGTGGAAAACGTACGAAAAACAGAAAAACAAGAAAAGTTTAGAAATTCATTTAAAAATAGTTTCTGAAGCATACATGAACTCTTTTAACTGTTTTACTGCATTGGATAGTATGTAAAGCAGGGAAAGATTGAAAAGAAGCATGGAGATGAACGTGGGGGTTCGGGGCGAGCCCCCCGAAGTGCGGGTCAATCGCCGAAGGCTGCACGAGGTAGAGAAATAGGGAAATAGAGAGACAGATGGAAACATAGGGCCGGAGAGAAGGTGAAAGATACGGATAGAAAGAGGGGAGGAGAGCGGAGGAAAACAGGGAGAGAAAGATAGAGAAATACAGCAATGAATAGAAGTTAAGATAGAGGAAGAGTGAGAGGGAAAGTTATATGGAGGAAGAAAGGCAGAGAAAGTAGAATGGAGAGAAGGATGAAAAGAGAGGGATGGATTGCTGAAAAAGGATGGAGAGGAATATTAAGATACGCTTATAATCACGTCGCAATAAATACGTAATCTTGCAGCAATTAACTGCAAGAGTGTCGAAATACCATACTTATTAATATTTGCAGTTCCAAAGTAGCCTTTGTGTAACTTCAATACCAAATTGACATTTCAGTACAAATATTGCAAATTAATTAGGAAATCCGTTCGAAAAACAGCACAAGCATGAGCATATATATCGTAATAGAATTTAAAAATATCTTAACTGAATATTCTACAAAAATATCAATTGTTCTACATTAAGAATATTGAAAATTTTAGGGATTGGAATTCCGATATACTGTATAACATTATTAATACTTTCTGCCGTACCATGCGGTGCGGTATTGTACCGCTCCTTCCGAACCTGCGTTTCATCGCCCATATACGTATATTTACAACAGCTTGCACTTTTGTATGCGTATGCCATGAGCTATCGGCGCGTACTACACTGGTATCCCGACGTAGAAGCAATTCTCGAAAAGTTATTCAATTGCGTTCCGGCTTAGATCGCATCCCGTGCTTCTACCATAAGTTAAAGTCTGTTCAGAAAACTAAGCGACAAGAAAAAATTGTCAAATAAAAAGAAGATAAAGCCATAAGTGAATACTACGAAGAACAAGTTCGATGTCGTGACGTACCCGGACTTACATTTCGAGAATAGAGACGACCAGAACACTGCGCGTGCAGAGGACGGAAAGAAGAATGGTAATTTTCAAGGAAATTTGCCACTCCTTCCCGCCAGCAGCCACTATGGGTTCGTCTTCCGGGCCCGGAAATTGTCCGTCTTTCACATCCGGCGCTGCAAAAATAACACACGAAAATATTGCGACATAATGTGAATCCCAATCCAACATGAACCGTGCTTGATACCAAATAGTAAAAAGAATTGTGAGCGGTCATAAAACCAAGGATGGTGTCGTGGCTCTCCTGAATTAGATGCAAACGGAGATGATACAGATGATGGACAAGAATATGATTTTGGAGGGGATGGTAAAATTGACGTACGACTAGGCCAAGAAGGCTGATGAAGCCACCGCCATGAACAATGGCAGTTACGTACAGGCTTTAAAAAACGTTCGTTTCGACGTCAGGAATTGCCAGAATCGAACGGTGTATACAGCAATTGTGGATCACTTTCCTCTATTCTCAGGATCCACGATAGCGTAGTCGGAAGACAACCAAGGCAACTAGCCTTGGGCAGGTATATCTGCGGTAGAGAAGAAAGAGTACTCAAAATAAACCGTGAGGGATTCGTAGCGTTGCAAAAAAGAAAAGATAGGACAGTAGTAGTGGCAGCGTAGGACAGGACGAAAGGGCGTTCAACAAGGACGGGGAAACGTGGCGCAGAGCGATTTAAGCAGTGGATATCAGGAAAACGTGGAATTTTCTGCACTGATAATGCGAGCTACTAAACGGAGACTGGTTCGCGCAAGTACAATAAATTAGAGTCCAAGGTAAGATAATTTATTTTGAATTTTTCGCCACGGGACGTTGGTAATTGTAGAGCCTGGATCAACACTGTAACGTTTATGGATCCGTTGCACTGTAAGAGGTATAAAACACGTAGAATACACGTGTGGTGCACCGCACTCATGGATAGACTTGTGGTGCATCATGCTTATAGTGCATCATGCCACTTGTAGCAGTGCATGATGTGCGCAGGTAATCGACGGGGTGCTATTTATAATACCGTGCTAATAATAACTTAAACGCCCGTCTTGCTTGGATCGATTTCACTAGACGGTGTGAGCCGAGTCCTCCGTGGGGGCAAAAACTTAAGAGATCGTCTTTATTAATTCCAAGTTGAATGTAATTATAAACAATCTTGAACTGTCGAGATAAGTGGCCGCTTTTTATGTCAAGTTCTTCGGCGAGTGAATTCGCCCCTTTTAATCCTCGTTCCTCTCAGACCTTCAAGTATGTGCACAGTAAGTTGCTGAATTATAAGTATATTATCGACACCTTGATAGACTTGGAAGACGTCTTACTTCTTACAGACCAACAAGTTGCACAGTCGACCAAACACCTGAAGAGGGTGGGACGAAACCACAACTTTGACTAGGAGAAGATTCCGAACATAACGAACGTAAATATTCGGACGGCACATTCGGTCCTTCCAAACGAGTATTGTCAGCTGACGTGTTGCAAATGAAATGATAAGGGACACATAAATTTTTTGTGTGCATATCTCTCCCCGGCCAAGCTGATGTTTTCGCGCACAAGTATTACTTGTACCAAATCTATATATACGCCGTCCTCAAAGGTTGGTGCGAGGAGGAGATGAACGCAGCCTACCATGATGGTCCAGACCCTGGGTCTATTACTGAAATGTAGGCGTATGGGATTCGCGGTGGGCGAGTTGGACATGGTGGGTACGTACGTAAGTGATGCTGGTGGTAACCAGAGCTGTGGAAACCAGCACGACCTTCCGCTGAAGCATCTGATTCACAGTGAGAAAGGGAACTTTCCTATGCAGAAAATAATCCAGTTTATCCATCAGATGGACCATGTCGATGCGGCGCCCATTGAATAATACCAGTAAATATGGAATGAAGGTCACTAGCGAGAAAAGGTATTCCACCCGGTTCGAAAAGTATTAGCGGGAAGTAATTTAAGCCAGGCTCAATCTGGCTAGCTGAAAAATGCACCGGTCGCGACACTGCACCTAGTGTAGTATCTCCCGCAAACTGCGAAGAAAAATTTTCCTTACTCCCCCCCCCTCCTCCTCACTTGACATATCGACTACAACCTCAATAGTCCTGGGATTCAAATCAATCTCGCTGAGCGGTATTTAAGAATTATCGTCGTTTCAAAATGCAAGTTCTACTTTCGGTGGTGGAACATGGAGTTTAGCAAAGGGTTTGCCTCCCAGTACGTCTGCTACTTCTACGGCGGCGGCACGCTGCTGATGTTCTACAACTGGTGGTACAAGTGGTTGGTGCCGACCCGTGACGAGGCCATCAGCCGTTTCCCATTGTTCAAAACCCCATTCCAGGATTCCCACAACACCTTTTTTGGTATGCCCTTAGCCCGTAAATCTGGCTGGGACCCCGCCACGAGCATTCGGGAGACGGATGTGGCCCGACCAACGATCGTGGCCTCGGAGCCGAGTGCGACCGCGACGGAAGCCAGTAACCACACCGTGTTCCAGCTGCGGGAGTTTGATTACAAAAGCCGCGGGGATCAGTACGTGCGGGCGCTGCACATGCTCCGGGACAACGACAGCGGGCCGGAAGGCCGTGGGGCTGATGTGGACTTGAGTCCCTTGCATACCAACGCAGTGATCTTTGCCTTCGGCGGCTGCGCGCTGATGGCAACCTCGTATTACGTCGTGCAGCGCACCTGCCAGGTGCGGCTGTTCTCCGACTTCCTGGCGGCCTTCACCTTCTGGGGCTGGCAGCTGGTGATCGTCGGTGCAGCCATCACGCTGCCAATGGGACTGACTCGCGGCAAGGAATACG
>JAVCKV010213785.1:0-16397 GCA_032274145.1 Herpochondria borealis | reverse complement strand
TAATTCCGATAAAATGAACATACGCAGATCAACTGTCGAACATCCATTTGGCACCATCAAGTCATGGATGGGGCATACTCATTTTCAGATGAAAACACTAGCGAAGGTTGGCACAGAGATGAGCTTGCATGTGTTGTCTTATAATTTGAAGCGGGTGATAACGATCTTGGGTGTTGAAAACCTGGTGTTAGCAATTAACAACAAGGCCGGTGCATAAGTAACACCTGGGCGCTGCTTTTTCAGCACAACACGGCACCATGAGAGCTCATATAACCGATAAAAAATTAATGCTTGGAAAAAGCCAAACAGAAAATCGGCTCGGCAAAAGACCGTACTACGACCTACAGTGCCGAAACCGCTGCAATTATAGGCAATTTCTTAAAGGAAAATAGTTTTTACGCAGTCTCGGCACTTAGCGGCGGTACAGAAAAAAACTTTTATATAAACCTCGCTATCGGCTGTTCTACAGGTCCAGACTAGGTTGAACCATCTTACGGTTGTAAAGGAAGCTGGCGGTCAATGAGAAGTGTAGCGCGTCGTTCGTTTTTAATTCGGACAGATGTGTTTTCCTAAGTAGGGAAGTGGAGCCCTCTCAAAGAATGTAGCTCGAGTTCACACTTTCCTAATTGTGAACGTGGTGTGAACAATCCACAAATAATGATCACAGCGTATTCACTGGGGTTGCCTTAATCTCCGCTCCACAGTTCAGCAATCGCTTGAACAAACACAGGACACGCAAATGAAACTGATTCGAAACATAGGCCTGACGCTGTTGGTTGCCGTCGGGGCGGCCGCATGTGGCGGTGAAAATGTTACCTTGGGTCCCAACGACGCTACCGGCACCGCAGGGGCTGTGCCTGGTGAGGCCACTGGTAATATTGTACAAACTGCGGTCGACGCAGGCAGCTTCAAAACGCTGGCGGCAGCGCTGGGTGCGACCGGACTGGATGCAGTGCTGGCTGATGAGACTCGCCAGTTCACCGTTTTTGCGCCGACGGATGAAGCCTTTGCAGCACTTGGCCAGGACACTATTAACGCTCTGTTGGCAGATCCGGATGCCTTGACTGACATCCTGCTGTATCACGTGCTGGCAGATACAAACGTCAATAGCGCTACAGCAATCTCACTGGCGGGTTCAGCGGTGCAAGCGGCCAATGAAGATGACCTGCAGATTTCACTGACTGATGGTAGATTGTTCATTAATTCGTCTGAAGTGGTCACTGCCGATGTGGTTGCTACCAACGGCACCATTCATGTGATCGACAAGGTGCTTATTCCACCAACCGACAACGAAAACGGAAACAATCAGGATGGTGAGGTCGGTGAGCCAGCAGCACCTCAAGCGGTAAATATTGTTGAGACAGCTTTGGCTGCCGGATCTTTCAATACATTGGCTGCAGCACTTGAGGCGACCGGATTGATTCCTGTATTGGGTGACGAAGAAGCGACCTTCACCGTGTTTGCTCCAACAGACGATGCTTTTGCTGCGTTAGGACAAGACACGATCGATGCATTACTGGCCGACCCCGATACACTACGAGACATCCTGCTGTATCACGTAGTATCCGGACAGGCAGTCAACGCTGAGACGGCTGTTAGTCTTGCGGGTTCATCTGTCGGCATGGCAAACGGTGATGATGTCGCGCTGTCACTTGACATGGGCAAGCTGTTCGTTAACCAGTCTGAAGTCGTTGCCACTGATGTGATCGCCAGTAACGGCATTATCCACGTGATCGATTCAGTATTGTTACCACCAGCAGATGAGCCAGCTGAGCCACAACTCGACAGCATTTACAACACAGCTATCGCCGCAGGTAACTTCCAAACACTGGTTGCTGCTCTGCAGGCAACCGGACTAGATGGTCCACTGGCCGGTGGTCACGAAATCTACACAGTATTCGCCCCGACAGATGATGCATTCGCCGCACTTGGACAGGACACTATTAACGCTCTGCTTGCAGATCCGGATACGTTAAAGAACATTCTGCTGTACCACGTGGTTGCAGACGTAGCTGTAGATTCAACAGCTGCTTTAAGCCTGGCAGGTAGCAGCGTCACAATGGCAAACGGTGATGCAGTGCAGGTAAGCGTCAATGGCGACACGCTGTTTATTAACAATGCAGCTGTCACAGTGACCGATATCAACGCAACCAACGGCGTTATCCACGTGATTGATACAGTACTTCTCCCTCAATAAGAAGTAGCATGACACCTGAAGTCCTCCCCCAGGAATGGTGTCTTCGCCCGGCCTCTCTAGGCCGGGCTTTTTTCATTGTCGATTAGCCGGTAGACGGACCGCATCAAAGAATTGTTTAAATAGAATGTGAGCCAGCACTAATTACTTCAAGCATTGATCCGATAATGCTGCTACCTCATGGTTACAATTATGGCTGTTTTTATAAGTAGGGAAAACAGGCTTAACGCCCGTATATATACAGCGATGTGTCACCTTACGAGTTAGGAGCGGTTGGTGCTTGTTTCTTGTTTCGTGGGCTAAAGAGTCCGAGGGCCTGGAAAATCAGTCATTGCAGCATACAGTGCTGCTTGATTGATCTGTTTCTATCACGCAACATGTGAAGCGACCACTGCTTTCCATTGGGTACTGTAATTGTTCAATGCGTCAAGGTTAGTTTCTTCAACGAGGGACCGGTAGTTGTGGTCACCAGTTGCTGTTTCGGCACTCGCGAGCATTGCTGCGCCTACACTGGTTCCGGTTGCACTGCCATCATTACACAGGACTGACCGGCCACTGGATACGTTAAGCATGGCGCAGAAAAGGTGATTGTCTTTAAATGGGCCTTCGATAATGATTGGGCCTTTCGCGAAGCATAGATCCAGACAAGTGTTTGTCATCAGGGCGAGATAAAATGAAATCGCGTTGTAGCGTTGTTCTGGCGATAGTTGCCAGGGGTCGACGCTCCATTGATAGCTGGTGTTCTGAAATGGTCCGCTCGATGGCTCTACCGCTGGCAGAATGAGCGCGGCGTGCTTAATTACGTGCTGTGATATGTCTTTTGTTTCAGACGCTTTGTAGGTTTTTACCAGGTAGTCGTACTCACGACCGCCCATGAAACGACTTGACGGTGTTGGATTGCCAAGCACGTTGACATTTAACAGGGTGTCACGTGTTTCATTGAGGGTAATTGCGTTGTGGTTATTGATGTAGGTACCTACAGCCATACTCACCACCCAGGTTCCGGTTAATACCACAGAAAATGGTGAGTCGAGTTTAGTCAGGTGAGTGTAGAGCGATGCGTTGGAGTCGTGGATGCCGCAATAGACCGGTGTATTCTCCACAAGACCGGTGCTGTGAGCAATAGCCGGTAATATTGGACCAAGTACCTCCGTTGGTAATTTTACTTCAGCCATCTTATCGATGATTTGCAACGTTTGGGTGAGATCTGAATAACAAGCGTCTGTCGGGTTCCATAGATCAGTATGGCAACCAAGGGAGGTGGGTTCATTGGCCAGTTCACCGGTGAGCCGATAAGTCCAGTATTGCGGGTACATCAAGACGGTGCTGATTGTGTCTTTTAAATCAGGTTGTTGTTCAAACAGCCAGTGGAGCTGAGCACCAATATTTAAGCCGCCTGCCAGCAGTGGTGATCCGGTTTGTGAAAATGGTGGCCTTATTTTTTGATAGGCGGTTTTGCATACGTCCGGGCCATTGTGTTCGTAGTCGAGTACGGGCGTTGCAAGCTCACCGGAATGATCCAGCAGCGCTACGCTGGCACCATGTGTGGTAACAGTTATCGCCTTGATGTCGTAGGTGGTGGCGAAGTGGCTGAGGCTGGTGACGATAAATTGCCATAGCAAAGGGATATCGAAATGTGGATAAGGCGCTTCGACATCGTCACCGACAATTTCCATAGTCGATACATAAATCAGCCCCTTCTGCCTAATTTATTATTCGTTCCTATCTTTGGGCTGTATGTGACAAGCCCCACACGGCAAATGCTCTGCGGACCTAAAGATTGCTATAGCACGATTTCTCAGAGCACTTTAGTTAGGCAACAACAATTAGGGATGGTGTGCGAGGCGCGGCTTGCACCTATTGGCTTGGCTTGCTGGTAGAGATACAGGAATTGACTAAGCGGCCGTTACACTGGCCCAAGCTCGCAACAAGGCGGGTATTTGAAAAAATACCGCCCGGCATTAGCCAGGCGATGTAGTGGAATACAGTAAGTCGTAGTTCCGAAAGGGTTGCAGTGTTCACGAGGCCAGTCGTCAACACTGTTATGCTGTTAACGGCGATACCTGCTCTGACCGTAGTTGATGCAACAGTGTTTAACAAGCACTGTTGCCGCTACGGGATATAGTGATCAAATATCAGCACTTAGGTGCTGACGAAGCGTCTGGGTACGCTCAAGTCGTTCCTGTTCCTCAATGCTTGTACATGAAGTGGGATTAGCCTGTAATCTCCGGATATCAATGGGCTCTCCACTGATTTCACAAAACCCGTATTCTCCACACTGAATTTTGTACAACGCTTTTTCTACGCCACTTAGCAAATCGGTATCCAGTGCTCTTTTACGTAACTGCACCAGATTCTGCATTTCATGTTGTGCCTGATCCAGTGGATCACTTGGACGTTCCTGCTTAATCGATTCTACTTGCTGAGACAATATCTGTAGTTTCATCGTTAATAGTCGAGAGTGTATCGATGTCAGTTGGTCAAGAGTGAGGGCTGTACTTTCTTCGGTGTTCATCATAGTTTCCTCTTCAACAATCATTACCTTTCCCCCTTTAAGCACAGGCCAGCTGTGGCGTATTAAGTTCAATAATTCCCAGCACACCACCGGTGTATAACAGACGGAGTTCAACCTTTGACAAAGTCATCTCGGTCACTAGAACCAGCGGGGTATGAGGTCTAAAACAAGTTGTTAAAAAAATCATAAATCCGGTTTTATCCACCCCGAAAGTATCCAGATCAATGATGAGCAACTCTACAGAATTGTTCTCTATGAGGCTTTTTATATAGTCTGATGGATTGATGTGAACAATTTGCTCTGGCTTCACGGCTGGAAGCACGTCCATCTCACCCCATTTACAAATCACATCGCCGATTACGCCGATGTCGTGAAAGCCACTGTACAGGGTTTTCATCCACTGGTTCATTTTCTTCTCCCCCCAAAACGTTCATTTGTATTTTTATTATTCTCACCGGGAACCTGCTAGAAAAACGCCCAGTGAACTTGGAAAACGTTATCGTTGGGCACCGAAGAATCTGAGTGCAGCCACTGTTAACCACTGTCACAGTGGAGTTAATCAATGTATCAGAATCTACTCATTGCTCAAAAAGGGCGACTATTGTCTAGTACAGGAGATCGACTTATCACAAAAAACTAACCATCCTCGTTAACGACGATAACCTGATCGAATTGGCTGGTGCTCTTCTGCGAGGGGTCTCGTTCAAGGATGATCAGGGGTTTATCCTGGTCTCTGGTAATGGTGGGGGTATACCTTGGTGCTGCCTTAATAAGCGAAGGGCCGGTTTGGGCACTTTCCTGCCTTTTGATAGCTTTGTAAGATAAATCCTACAAGGGCAAACATCAACTTCTCGTTATTCTCGTTGTTCTCGATCTGAACGGAAGCAACCGGCCAACACCCGCCATTGCGTGAGATGGCCTCGAATGTCTGCTTTCTCTAGAAATGTGCCAGTCATTCGCGGTTATAGTTCATAATCATGTATGTAGTGTCGACAGATCTGCTTAGCGTAGTCCTATTTTAGGTGGTCTTTAGACCCCATCTGGTATGCTTGTACAGCGTTCCCATAAGTAAGTTAGTTGGAATATCAAAAGGAATTATTCATTGAAACTACAAACTCTCTGTTCAGTCTTTTTATCCATAACAATTCTCAACTCGTGCGGAGGAAGCGACAATTCCAATGACTCGACTTTGACGGGTGTTTTTCTGGACAGCGCTGTAGCAGGAATGACCTACAGCACTGATGCTTTAAGCGGAACAACAGACTCCGAAGGACGGTTCCAATATATCGCTGGTGAAACTATCGTCTTTTCTATTGGCAGTCTTGTTTTTCCATCGGTCACAGCGACTGAGCAAATAACGCCCATTAGTTTAGCTGCTGGCAGCAGTGACCCTTCTGCAACTGCTACAAATATAGCCCGTTTAATCCAATCTCTCGATGAAGATGGAAACCCTGACAACGGAATTACAATTCCCACCGATATTGTTAGCTCTATACAAATTGACTTCGATGTCCCAGTGGCTGAATTTGAAACAAACTCTGACGTTATTAATTTGGTTGCAAATTCTGGGGCTTCTACCACAGAGTTAATATCGGCTTTGGATGCAAACTCGCATATGAATTTGGCACTGGCCATGGCAAACACTAACGCTGACATAATGTCATTTTCGACGGGCGCAGAATTGCTGGCAGCAGGGGGTGCAGCGTTCGCTGGAGGAGTTTATTCAGACTTGGCATCGGATCTGGAAGTCGGGGGCGCGGAAGGCGGCTTTTGGGAATGCGGAGGTGTTTGCGGACTTGCCGAAGGTGGATGATTGGGCGGAGCAGAAGGATGGCTTGATTGCGGCGTTGCGGGATGAGGGGAAGCCGAAGGTTTGGGCAGTGCAGTTGGCGAATTTTGAAAATCATACGGTGGGGAAGTCGCCGAAGTTGAATACTTTTGGGAAGCATTTGTTAGAGGCGCTGGGGGAGTCGGCGGCGGTGGAGATCTTGGATCGGAAGAAGCCGGTGGAGTTTACGCATGAGGAGTGGGTGGGATGGCAGGGGCTTTTTCGATTGGCGATTGGGTGTGAGATGGCGAGTGCGGTGGCGAAGACGCAGGCGGTGGGAGAGTTGATGGAGCAGGTGGATCATGAGCATGCAGAGCAGTTGCGGAAGCGGGGGATGTTGAGCTTTGATGATGTGAAGATTTTGTTGGGGGAGTGGAGTCAGGATGAGGAGGCGAGGTTGCGGCGTGAGCTGATTGATTATCGTTTGGACGGGCGTTATGATCATTGGTTGCTGGATGAGTTTCAGGATACGAGTCGGTCGGAGTGGCGGGCGCTGGAGCCGTTGATCGATGAGGCAGTGGGTGATCCGGAGGGGAGCTTTTTTGTGGTGGGCGATCGGAAGCAGGGGATTTATGCGTGGCGTGGGGGCGATGTGAGTTTGTTTGATGATGTTTTGAGTCGTTATGAGCGGGGCTTGGAGGTGG
Source organism: Herpochondria borealis (assembly GCA_032274145.1). Lineage (NCBI taxonomy): Eukaryota > Rhodophyta > Florideophyceae > Ceramiales > Ceramiaceae > Herpochondria > Herpochondria borealis. Next base: position 9,216 of record JAVCKV010213785.1, on the reverse strand, counting down.
AGCCGATGGATGTTTCTTATCGTTCGTGTCCGGCGGTTTTGGCTTTGGTGAATGCGGTTTGTGGGAATTTGGGGTTGATTGAGAAGATGTTTGGGAAGTCGGTGGCGGAGCAGTGGCGGTGGAAGGATCATGAGTCGGCGATGCCGGAGGTGACAGGTGAGGCAAAGGTGACGGTGGTGGAGAAGGATGAAGATGAGGGTGAGATTTTGGTGGAAGAGTTGAGGAGGCTTGGGATTGGGGAGAAGGAGTTGAGTTGTGGGGTTTTGGTGCGGACGGGGGCTTTGGTGAAGAAGTATGCGGACCTGCTGCGGGCGGAGGGATTTGATGTGATCGAGGCGGGACAGCGGGAGCCGGGGACGGATCATGCGGTGGGGGTTGTGATTTCGCATTTGATTAAGTGGCTGGCGAATCCGGCGGATGATTATAGTCGGGGGGTGTTGGCGATGTCGCCGGTGTTGGGGGTTTTGGAGAAGTATGGTGAAGGTTGGGGGAAGCGGTGGGATTTGGTTTTGCGTGAGGTGCAGCGGGCGGGGTATGCGCGGTTTGTGAGTGGCTTGATTGTGCCGGAGTGGAAGGAGTTGGGGCTCTATGGAAGGCGGCGGGCCGAGGATTTGATTGCGGCTTTGGCGGAGTTTGATGGGACGGGGGAGGCTTGTCCGAGGGCGGCGGCGGATTGGATTCGGGATCTGAAGGTGAACTCATCGCCGGGGGTGGCGGCGATTCAGGTGATGACGATTCATAAGTCGAAGGGGCTGGGATTTGATGTCGTGATGTTGCCGGAGTTGCCGGATCGGAGTCAGGTGCCGGAGGCGACGAAGTTTAAGGTGGCGCGGGGGGCGGATTGGCTTTTGCAGGTGCCAGGGAAGTGGGCTTATGAGGAGCATGCGGAGACGAAGGCGGCTTTTGAACGATGGGGTGAGTCGCAGAAGTATGAGACGATGTGTCTGCTTTATGTGGCGCTGACGCGGGCGAAGCGGGGGCTTTATGCATATTTGCCGGAGGAGCCTACGTCGCGGAAGGAGAAGGAGAGTTTTGCGACGCCGGGGAATTTAGTGAGGCAGGCGACTGGGATTGAGTTTCCGGAGTCGGATACGGATTGGACGGAGTCGGTTGAGGCGATGGAGAAAGTTGAGGTTAAGGCTTTGCCGGTGCTTTCGGAGGGGAAGGCGCAGCGGAGTCGGACGAGTCCTTCTGCTAAGAAAAAGCAGGACGCGAAAGGAACGGGGAGTGGTCGGCGGATTGGAAATGAGGTGCATGCTTTGTTTGAGAAAATTGGCTGGTTGAAGGAGGGGGAAGTGCCGGGGCAGCCGTTTTCGGCGGCGGGGAAAACGGTGGAGGATGCTTTGAAAATACCTGCGATTCATGCGGTGTTTCGGGAGGAAGGGCGGGAGCTTTTTCGGGAGCAGGGATTTGAGCTGATCTATCAGGGGAAGTGGATGAGTGGGGTGATTGACCGGCTTCATGTGACTCGTGAGGGTGTTGCGGTCACTGGGGTGGAAGTGATCGATTTTAAGACCGATGCGTTGAAGTCGGGAGAGTTGTTGGTGGCGCGATATGCGGGGCAGATGATGAGTTATCAGGCGGCGATGGCTGAGGTGTTTGGAGTGGAGCCGGACCTTGTTCGTTGCCGTTTGGTTTCGACGCATCTTGGGGAAGTGATTGATGTGAGTGAAGTGAACACGCAGGGAGAACTTAATTTATGAAGGACGAAATTGGTTGGTCGTTTGTGGCCTGGAAAGATGGCGAGGAAGTGGTATCGAGACACGAGGGGTTCTCGGATCGGCACCGGACGAAGGCTTGGACCGGGGAGACGATCGCGCCGGTTTGGTCGGCGACGAAGGGGCCGATGGCGGTTTGTGTGCTGATGGCGCTGCATCGGGCGGGGATGGATGGGGAGTCGATGGTGGAGCGGGTTTGGCCGGAATTGAAGGTGGGCGATTTGAGTTTTGAGGAGATGTTTTCGCATCAGGGGGGATTGGCGGGGTTGCATGAGAAGTGCTCGATCTGGGATCGGGAGGCGGTGGTGGCTTCGCTGGAGAAGCAGGTGCCGCTTTGGGAGGTGGGGACGCATGGGTATCATCCGCGGACGATTGGGTTTTTGGCGGATGAGATTGTGCGGCGGGTGGATGGGCGTGGCTTGGGGAAGTTTTGGCGGGAGGAGATTGGGGGGCCGGAAGGGATTGATTTTTGGATTGGGCTGCCGGAGGCGGAGCATCGGCGGGTTGCTGAGTTGGTGCCGGCGCGGATTTCTAAAGGGGGGGAGCCGAGGCCGTTTTATGAGGCTTTGTTAGATAAGAAGTCGCTGACGAGGTTGGCGTTTTCTTCGCCGTCGGATTTGTCGGGGGTGAGTGAGATGAATCAGGCGAGGGCTTGGGAGGCGGGGTTTCCGGCGATGGGTGGGGTGGGATCGGCGCGGGGGCTGGCGAAGTTTTATGACTGGGTTTTGCGGCAGGAGTTTTTGGCGGAGTTGGTGAGGCCGAGGGTGAAGGGGCTGGATGTGATTCAGCGGATTGAGAATTCGTTTGGGTTTGGGATGATGCTTGGACTGGGGCCGGATGGGGATTGCTTTGGGCATCCAGGGGCGGGGGGGAGTTATGGGTTTGCGAATGTGGAGACGGGGATGAGCTATGGGTTTGTGATGAATCACTTTGAGGCGAGTTTGTTTCCGAGTGAGGAGAGGTTGGGGTTGGTGAGGGTGGCGGGGTGAGCTTGGTGGGGGATTTTTTTAAACCACGAAATACACGAAAAACGCGAAACTTTGGGGCTGGGGATTTTTGAACCACGGATCGCACTAATTTTCACAGATCTTGGTTGGTGAGGGAGGTGAGCCTAGTGGGGGGATTTTCTAACCACGAAATACACGAAACTTTGGGGCGGGGGATTTTTAAACCACGGATCGCACTAATTTTCACGAATCTTGGTTGGGACTGGGACTGGGACTGGGTTGGGACGCTTTGGAGAATGTCATTACTTTTGTAGGAATGACTGGACCTCTTTGAGATGGTTCTCTCGCGTTGCTTTCGGGAATGATCGGTCGTTTATTAGGAAAGCCTTCAAAGCTGAGGCTCGTTCTTGGTTGGTGAGTTTGATTGGGTCGGGTCGGGCGTCGACAGGCCATTGGTAGTGACTTGGCGAGGAGTAGATCGAGCTGACTAAGGATTGGAGGAGTTGATGCCTGTCCTCCTCGGGTGTTAGTGCGATCAACGAAGTATAGTCGGATATTCGGTGGGAGAGAGCATACGCGATGGTATCACGCTCATTAGTGTCAATGAATGCATTGGGTGACTCTTTATCGGATCGCAAAAATTCAAAGGCGATCCTTGGATTCCGTGTGGCCCATTCAACCAAGGAATCGGCTCTCACTCCACCTAGGTTTTGTCGGTCTTGATTGTTGAGTGAGCGATTTGAGTCATCGAGATCCGGAACTATCAGAAGATCTTCTATCAGCGTCCTTGATTTGGAATTTTGGAGCGATGGGAATTGCGCGTAAATTTTTGATCGTCGGGCAGGGAGAGTGGGAAGCCCTTCGTCGGCCTTAACGAGCATCGCGAGAAAGCTCTCTCGGTCATTTTTGATCCAGCGGTTGTGGATTTCGTACCCGATATCATCGAGTGCCTCACCTTGAAGCAAAAGCGGCATTAGATCTGATGACTTTCCATTTGAGGGGAAATTCAGAGTTTCATATTGGCCACGATAAAGATATGCCCCGGCCTCTTTGTAATGATCAATTCCCCAGCCTGCGATGATCGCTATTCTTGCTTGGTATTCGTCGGATTGGCTATCCGGAGATGGGAGGGTTTCGAGGAATTTGACTCCGTCTAGCCCTTCGCGGCGGCCGAGTTCGCGGAGGTGGGAGACTAGGGTGGGGAGTTGGCGGTTGTTGGGACGGTTGTTGAGTTTGGCCCACTCGGTTTTGATGGCGGTGCGGAGTTGTTGGTCGGTGAGGGTTTGGGAGTTTTTTTGGAGGGTTGGGAAGGGGTTGTTTCTGGCTTTGGTTGAGGGGGTGATGATGCGGGTTGATTTTGGTGGGGGGTGGTTTTGTTTGGGTTTCTGGAAGGTGAGGGTGGTTAGGAAAAATAGGAAGGTTCCCATGATGAGGAAGGTTAGGAGGTTGAGGGCTGTTTTCATGTGGGGCGATGGGCTGTGCTTTGAAGCTTGGTGGGGAGGTGGCGAGGGCGCCACGACTCCTATTTTTTTCGGAAGACGGCGAGGTGTTTGTCGACGGACTTTCCGGGGGCGTCGGCTAGGGCGCGGGAGTTTGGGTTGATGATGGAGCCGACTTGGATGGCTCCCATTTTTTCGAGGGCGGCGGTGGCGAGTTCGTGTTCTTGGTCGAAGTAGGAGGTGATAACGAGGAGGCCGTCTTCGTTGAGGCGTTCTAGGGCTTGGTCGAAGATTTGGGTCCAGACGGGTTTGTCGTTCCAGTAGTTTTGGTGGCGGAGGAAGGCGATGTCGGGGGTGCCGATTTCGGCGAGGTCGCGGAGGCGGTCGCCGCGGTGGGTGATGAAGTCGGTGGTGAATTTTCCTTTGAGTTCTTTTTTCCAGCGGGAGTTGGCTTGGTCGATTTCGGGGGCGCGGATGTCGAGCCCTTGGAGGTGGGCGGATTTTGATTTTTCGGCGAGGAGTTTGGCGAGGACGCCGGTTTCGTCGCCTCGGCCGCAGGCTAGGTTGAGGAGGCTGAGGTGGTCTTTTTTGGAGAGGTGGGGGTTGAGGAGATCGCGGAGGTTTGTTTCCAAGGTGGAGAGATCGCCTTGGAGGAATTCGTTGAATGGAGTGTGGGCCACGGGATGAGGGTAATTTATGATTCGGATTTTGGAATTTCGAAATTAGGGTTCGTTTATGAATTTAGCAAATCGACCTCGACGGAATCGGAAGAGTGCTGGGGTGCGGGCTTTGACTCGTGAGACTTTGTTGAGTGCGGGGGACTTTGTGTTGCCCTTGTTTTTTCATGATTTGGAGGTGGATGAGGCGATTGAGTCGATGCCGGGGTGTGTGCGGTGGTCTTTGGAGGGGCTTGTGAAGGAGGCGGGTGAGGCATTCGCGTTGGGGATTCCGGCGGTGGTGCTTTTTCCGGCGATTGATGAGTCGTTGAAGACGAAGGGGGCGGAGGAGTGTTTTAATGGGGAGGGTCTGGTTCCACGGGCGATTCGGGCTTTGAAGGAGGCTTGGCCGGAGTTGGTGGTGATGACGGATGTGGCGCTGGATCCTTATAATGTGGATGGGCATGACGGGCTGGTTGAGGATGGGGAGATTTTGAATGATGAGACGGTGGCGGTTTTGTGTCGGCAGGCGATTTGTCAGGCGGAGGCGGGGGCGGATATTGTGGCGCCGAGTGATATGATGGATGGTCGGGTGGCGGCGCTGCGGGTGGCGCTGGATGGGGCGGGATTTGAGAAGGTGACGATTTGTAGTTATACGGCGAAGTATGCTTCGGCTTACTATGGACCGTTTCGTGGGGCACTTGGATCGGCTCCGAAGTCGGGGGATAAGAAGACTTATCAGATGGATCCGGCGAATCGGCGGGAGGCGCTGCGGGAGCTCAGGCTGGATGAGGAGGAGGGGGCGGATATGGTGATGGTGAAGCCAGCGGGTGCTTATTTGGATATTATCAGTGATGTGCGGTGCAACACGGATTTGCCGGTGGCGGCTTATCAGGTGAGCGGGGAGTATTTGATGATTAAGAGTGCTTCGGCAGGTGGTTGGGTGAATGAGGAGGCGGTGATGATGGAGAGTTTGATCGCGATTAAGCGGGCGGGGGCGGATGTGATTTTGACTTATTTTGCGAAGGATGCGGCGAGAGTGCTGGAAGGATAGGATGACTGTAGGGTCGCCTTCAGCGAACGGGACCTGTTTGATCGGGTAACCCCACCCGCTGGGTGGGGCTGATGTTATTTTGGACTTTGGCCAAGGAGAGTGGGTGGGAGATTTCGGGTAATCTTGGATTTGGAGGTTTTCTTTTCAGAAATGAGCAAGAGACATTGATGGACGCCCGTAAGGATTATCCTAACATGAGTGACGACAAAGCTGCCGTAGAGAAACTCCACGCGAGTTATGGGCGAATGAAGGAGGAGCTGGCCCAGGTGATTGTGGGGCAAAGTGAGGTTGTGGAGCAGGTTTTGATGGCGATGTTTTGTCGGGGGCACGCGCTTTTGGTGGGGGTGCCGGGACTGGCGAAGACTTTGCTGGTTTCGACGGTTTCACAGGCGCTGGATCTGCAGTATAAGCGGATTCAGTTTACGCCTGATTTGATGCCGGCTGACATTACGGGGACGGATGTTTTAGAGGTTGATCCTGAGACGGGACACCGGGGGTTTCGTTTTGTGAAGGGGCCTCTCTTTGCGAGTATGGTTTTGGCGGATGAGATTAACCGGACGCCGCCTAAGACGCAGGCGGCTTTGCTAGAGGCGATGCAGGAGGGGCATGTGACGGTGGGTGAACACACGCTGCATTTGCCGGATCCTTTCTTTGTTTTGGCGACGCAGAATCCGATTGAGCAGGAGGGGACCTATCCTCTGCCGGAGGCTCAGTTGGATCGCTTTCTCTTTAATATCATCGTGGATTATCCGAGTGAGGAGGAGGAGCGTGAGATTATTCGTCGCGTTACGAGTCCGAATTCGGCGAAGGTGAGCCCGATTATGACGGGGGAGGAGATTATTCATCTCCAGAATATTGTGAAGCGGGTTCCGGTGGGCGATCACGTGATTGATTTTGCGGCGAAATTGGCACGGGCGACGCGTCCGGCGTCTGAGGGTGCTCCGGATTTTGTGAAGGAGATGGTGGGTTGGGGGGCTGGTCCGCGGGCTGGGATTTCGCTGATTTCAGCCGCTAAGGCTCATGCGGTTTTGCGTGGTCGGGTGCATGCTACGACGGGTGATGTGGCGGCGGTGGCGCTGCCGGTGCTTCGTCATCGGGTGCTGACGACCTTCAATGCAGAAGCGGCTGGCGTGAAGAGCGATGATATCATCAAGCGCCTCATCGAGGAGATCGGCGGGAAAGATGCCGACATTAAAATCTAGTCCTCACCGAAGCGACTCGAATGGCTGAAGCGACTGATCACCTTAAGATGCCCGAGTGCATGCGTTTGCTTGCACCCGAGGTCGTGGGGTCTTTGCGCAGACTCGAGTGGCTGTCACGTTTGCGGAAGCAGGGGACGTTGACGGGGCGGCATACGAGTCCGGATAAGGGGGTCTCGGTTGAGTTTGCGGAGCATCGCGAATATACGGTTGGCGATGATTTGCGGAATCTTGATTGGCGGGTGATGGCCAAGAGTGATCGCAATGTGGTGAAGCAGTATATTGAGGAGACGAACCTGCGTGCGACGGTGGTGCTGGATGTTTCCGGGTCGATGACTTTTAAGGGTGAGCAATCTGAGCTTTCGAAGTTTGAGTATGGGCAATATTTGGCGGCGGCTCTTTCTTACCTGTTTATTAAGCAAGGCGATGCTTCGGGATTGGTGACTTTTGACGACACTTTGAGGACTTCGATGAGGGCTGAGAGCAAGCCGAGTCAAGTACGACAGATTTGCGAGGAACTTCATGGAACGGAGCCGGGCAAGGAGACGGGGGTTGGCAAAGTTTTGCATGAGGTGGCTGAGCGGATTCCGAAGCGAGGATTGGTGATACTGATCAGTGACCTTTTTGATGATCCGGCGGAGATTGTGGCGGCGCTGCACCACTTTGATTATCGACAGCACGAGTTGGTGGTTTTTCATGTTTTGGCGGAGGAGGAATTGAGCTTTCCGTTTAAGTCGTTTCAGCGTTTTCGGGATCTGGAAGGAGTTGAGGAGATGTTGAAGATTGATCCGCAGGCAGTGCGAGCGGCTTACTTGCAGAAGCTGAAGGACTTCATTGCTTCGATTGAATCGGTTTGTGGGAATCTACGGGCGGATTACGTGCCGGTATCGACGAAGACGCCGGTTTCAGAAGCGCTGGTGCGATACCTTGGAAGGAGGAAGAGGTAAGATGCTTTTTCGGAATCCATGGTTACTAGCAGGTTTGGCGGGGGTCTTAATCCCGGTGATTTTGCACATGATTCGTCGGCAGGCGGCGAAGCCTTATGATTGGGGCGCGATGCGTTTTTTGTTTGATACCGTGGCGGCTCGTCGTCGTCGCATGGAGTGGGAAGATTTTTTGTTAATGATCGCGCGTTGTCTTTTGATTGCGTTGATTGCCTTGGCGGTGGCGAGACCTTTTGTGCCGCCTGATTCGAGTATTCCTTGGTTGTTTGTTTTGCCAATGGGGCTGCTTGGGATCGCGGCTTTGGGTGGGTCTTTTGTGCTTTCGGCGGTGAAGTGGAAGTGGTTGATGCGAGCGGCGGCTTTGTTGATGATCGTGGGAACGGGGTTCCTTGTTTGGCAGGAAAAGAATCTAAATCTGAAGCGATTTCAAACGAGCGAGCGCCGGGATATTGCGATTGTGATCGATGGCTCGACTTCGATGCTTTTGCGAGTGGAGGGACGGACCGCTTTTGAGCGTGCGGTTGAGGAAGCTCGGGACTTTGTCAAAGAGGCACCGAAGGGGACGGCGTTTTCGATCGTGCTGGGAGGGCCTGCTCCGGAGTTGAAGACCGGGACGCCGTTGACTCACCGGGCGGATGTGCTGGAGGTGCTCGGGCAGCTGGAGCCGGTCGGTGGTCCGTTTCGGGCTCACGATGCCTTGGGGATGGCCACACTATCGCTCGCGGAGGGTCGCGGGAGTAGCAAAGATATTGTCGTTTTTTCGGACTTACAGCGGATTGGTTGGCAGTTTGATAGCACGACTTCGTGGGGGAATCTGGGTGATGCTTGGGATGGTTTGCCAAACGGCGAGAAACCTCGTTTGTTGCTGCGGTCATTTGCTCCGCCTGAGAAGTTGCGGAATGTTTCGGTAACGGGGATTGAGCTTTCGCGCGAGGTTGTGGGAACTGATCGGGAAGTGGCGATCCGAGTGACGGTGGAGAACACGGGGACCGAAGTGGTGACTCCGGGGCTGATGAGAATCACGGTGGGCTCCGAGGAGCTGGAGCCGAAGGGGCTGGGGCAAATGACTCCGGGAGAAAATACCATTTTGGATTATCGCTACCAGTTTACGGAAGTGGGTCCGCAGGTGATTAAAGTGGACCTGGAGGGGAATGATGACTTGGCGGGTGATGATGTTGCCGAGAGTGCGGTGTGGGTGAAAAAGACGCTTCCGGTTCTGATTGTTGAGGGGACTGCTGGGGCTTCTTTTTTCCAAAGAG
>JAVCKV010213784.1:0-48324 GCA_032274145.1 Herpochondria borealis | reverse complement strand
TTTGCCAGAACTTCTCATAAAATCACGTTCGCCAAAAAGCTCAACCTTCACCAAGCCTTCACGTGATACATTTGTCACGGTTGTGCGGATCTGCAACGCCCCAGAAACACAGGTATCGGCCTTATCAAAATCATAAAGCTCTAAACCACGTTCGAGTCCGATTTGGGAAATTTGGCCATCAGGTCCCGTTGGAGAACCCGGCTCATAATCGTCATCACCTGCCATAGCAGGCGCAGCCATGAGGGCCGCACATGACAAAGTAGTCAGAGATGCAAAAAATCTGCGTGTGAAGTTTGCTTTCACCGATAAGCCTCTATATTGCGACCATTAATATTTAGGCCATCCTTATGATTCCATATGGGTATTTGGCCTTATTAAGTAAAGGCGTTATCGCAGTCATATAACATATGGGAAGATTAAACCAATATCTTATGAAGAAAGCCGCCACCACAATTGGCGGACTTGTTATCTTCGCATGCTGCGTGCTGCTGCTTGAGCGTCGTTCTCGACAGTCAAAACACCCATACCGATCGGAATGCCCGTTTCGAGCTGCACGTTCATGATTCCCCGGCCACATTCGCCGGCAACAAGCTCGTAATGGGTGGTCTCGCCGCGTATGACCGCACCAACAACAACAATGCCATCGATGCGTCCAGATGTTGCTAGGGCTCGGGCCGCGTAGGGCAATTCAAAAGCGCCAGGAACCGTTACGTCTTCGATCGATAGAACACCGAAGCGCTCAAGTCCACGATGGGCACCTTGAGCCAACGCATCAACAACACCCGTGTTCCACCGGGTCGAGATCACACCAATACGTAGCGCTGAACCATCGAGCTCGAGCGTTTCGGCTCGTTCATCACCGCTGGCCACTAGTTGTCCTCAGACTCGTTAGTCATCAGATGACCCATCCGTTCCCGTTTCGTGGCGAGGTACTGCTCACGATCGGGGGTTGAGTCAATATCGACGGGCACCCGTTCGACAATCTCGAGTCCGTAACCTTCGAGGCCGCCGTATTTGGCTGGATTGTTAGTCATCAGTCGCATCGACGAGACGCCAAGATCGGCCAAGATGTTGGCACCAACGCCATACTCACGGCTATCTACGGGAAGTCCTTGAGCAGTGTTTGCGTCGACGGTGTCGAGGTGCTCTTCGTCCTGTAGTGCATAGGCACGGATCTTGTGGCCAATGCCGATGCCACGCCCTTCATGGCCTCGTAGGTACACCAGGACACCGCAACCCTCTTCGGCGATCATCGCAAGGGCTTTCTGCAGTTGGTAGCCGCAGTCGCAACGCTCCGACGCCAAGATGTCACCGGTCAGGCATTCCGAATGCACCCGCACGAGTGGCGCCTCACAAGAGGCGAGGTCACCCATGGTGTAAACGAGGTGCTCTTCATCATCGAGGAGCGACCGATAGGCGTGTGCAACAAAGTCGCCGTGCGCGGTTGGGATAACGGCGTCAGCGAAGTGCTCGACAAGCTTTTCGCTCTGACGTCGATAGCGGATGAGGTCGGCAATAGAGATGACCAACAGGCCGTGCTCGTCGGCAAATTCGCGACACTCCGGCAGGCGTTTCATCGTGCCGTCGTCGTTAACGATTTCGCACAACGCGCCGACCATTGGGCGGTTTGTCATGCGGCATAGATCGATAGCTGCCTCGGTATGACCAGCTCGTTTCAGCACACCACCAGGGCGAGCACGAAGCGGGAAGATGTGCCCAGGGCGAGCAAACTCTCCGGGAACCGACGAGAAGTCCGCCATCCGGTTGATCGTGCGGGCACGGTCACCAGCGGAGATTCCGGTGGTGCAGCCCTCGATGAGGTCGATGGTGACGGTGAATGCGGTGCGATGAGACTCGGTGTTGTCGGCCACCATCAAAGGAAGTCGAAGTTCCTCGGCTCGATCGTCGAGCAGGGGAGCACAGATAACACCACTGGTGTGGCGAATCATGAAGGCCATTTTCTCTTCGGTGATTGCATCACCGGCGATAATGAGGTCGCCTTCGTTCTCACGGTCTTCATCGTCCACAACAACGAGGAATTCGCCAGCCGCAAAAGCTTCGAGTGCTTTTTCGATCGGGTCGAGCATGGAAGCTTGTGTAGACGTTGCTTGATTGGTCATGAGTTGGGTTCACCTGTCTGAGATTGAGCGGCCGCAAGGACCTTGAGCTGGCGTTCGACGTACTTGGCAAGCACGTCGACTTCGAGGTTGACGAGGTCGCCGACAAGGCGACTGCCGAGGGTCGTGACGTCCGCTGTGTGCGGAATCACGGCAATAGAAAATTCGGTCTCATCAAGAGACGCAACCGTGAGGCTGATGCCGTCGATCGTGATCGAGCCTTTCTCCACAACGTACGGCGAGGCATCGTCGGCAAGCGCGAAGTGATACCGCCACGAACCGTCCTCGTAGGACTCGATCTTTGTGATCCGAGTTGTTGCGTCGACATGCCCTTGCACGATGTGTCCCCCGAGACGATCGGCGGCACGTACGGCTCGTTCGAGATTGACCGAAGAGCCAACCACAAGCGAGCCGAGGCTCGTCCGGTCCATCGTCTCGGGCACCGCATCGATGGCGAAGTGTTCACCATCGAATTCGACCACCGTCAGGCATACGCCATTTACGGCGATCGACGCGCCCATCTCAATATCGTCCATGACGGTTGTAGCTGCGATCCGCAGCCGAATACCGTCACCAATAGGTTCGAGCGCAGCTACATAGCCGAGCTCTTCCACCAATCCGGTGAACATAGTGTTTCCTCTCTCATCCGGACTCTTACCGTCGGCCCAGGAATCACACCTGCTCAGCTGCACCATGGCTTCCCATGGCCGCTCGTGGGCTTGTCGAACACAACGGATTGTTGCGCTCGCATCACCACCGGTCGGGACTTGCACCCCTACCCCGAGGACTATTTAGTTGTCTTACGTGTACTTCTGTCTTCTAGCGTGCCTCGTGATTTACGACGCGCCAACTCCGGCGGGAGATTCGGCTACACACGACGGGTCGAGAGTTTCACCAGCTGCAGCGATCACCGACGGGTGTGCCAACACGACACCATCGAGTACGAGGGCATCGTGGTTGGCCTCGAAGTCTTGGCCGGAATAGCGATAGTTCACGAGAAGACCGTGTGATTCGCGTTGCCCTTTCTCCGAGATGTCGCCGTCGATATTGAGTTGCTCGACGCGTGCCCCATTACGTAGATGAAATCGTGCGACCGGATCGAGAGGGAGCTCTCCACGGCGGGCGCACAGGAGGTACGTGGCGCACGCTGACTCCAATGCCTGTGGGTTGGTGACATCGATGGGGTCTTGTTCGGCGAGCCAGCGGGCAAAGCCCGGAATGGGCGACAGTGTGGCAAAGGTGTCGAGCTGAGGAAGCTCTGCTTGTAACAGCGCCGTGACCTTCTTGATCAAAAAGCTGCCAAAGGAAATGCCGGAGAGGCCACGTTGACAGTTGGTGATCGAATAGAAGATCGCGGTGTCGATGTTTGCGTCGATCGGCTGAGGTTCGGTGTTGAGCACCGTTTGGATCGATGAAGCCATCCCCTCGGTGAGTGCAACTTCAACAAAGATGATTGGTTCGTCGGGAAGTGACGGATGAAAGAACCCAAACGACCGGCGGTCGGGGGCCAAGCGGCGCTGCAAGTCGGGCCATCCCTGAATCTCATGAACAGCTTCGTACTGGATCAGTTTCTCGAGAATGTGGGCTGGTGTTTGCCAATCGAGCTGACGCAGTTCGAGAAAGCCGCGGTTAAACCACGATGTCAAAAGGTGGGCAAGGTCTCGTTCGACAGGACGAAGCTCTGGCGCGGTTTTGCGCCGATCGAGGAGCGCTGCACGCATGAGGAGCAGGCACGAGATTCCTCCTGCGGTGGTGTTGATGAGTCGAAACAAACCAAGCCGTGGTGATTCGGCTGCATCAGCGAGGTCGGCGATGGCATTTTGTGTCGGGGCCAGCTGGTAGTCCGCGATGGCGGCGTCCAGCGAGACGGTATCTGGTCCAAGTTCGTCGAGGAGAAAGTGCAGGTAGATATCGATTCCGGACTCATCGAGCGCTTCGAACCGGCGGGTGAGTTGGTGTGCAAGCGCCTGGGCTGCCGCTTCGCCGCGAAGGCGCAACATCGCACGCGACGTTTGTTGCATGACCGCATCAATATCTCGCACAGGTCCTCCTTGGACTCGTTCTTCCTATCGGCCACCTGAGGCGACGCAAAATGGAAACTGTAGGAAAACGTGAACGGGCCCCGCCGTTAAGCGGGACCCGTTTCAGCGACTACGTGTCGGGGATTACTGCGGGATGCGCAGAACCTGTCCCGGGAAGATCTCGTCGGGGTCCTTCAGCATTGGCTTGTTGGCCTCGAAGATTTCTGGGTATCGGTTGCCGTCGCCGTATGCAGCGGTGGCGATTGCCCAGAGGGTGTCGCCGCTTTCGACGACGTACATCTCTGAGTCTGAACCATTGTCTTGTGCAACGGTGATGCTTTCATCGACCTGAGCAATGCCTTCGCAGTTACCAACAGCGAGGATGACGCGCTCTTTGGTCTCTGAGTCAGCGGCTTCGCCATCGATGTATGCGGTGCCGTTGTCGAAACGAATGTCGAGGGCACTGATGTCGAGACCAAGGTCGCGAACGTACTTCTCGAGCTCGACGGACTTGCGTGCCTCAGCACGCTTCTCTGCGTTGTTGGCGCTGCGCTTTGCGGCGGCACGTGCAGAGATCTTCTCGCGTTGCTTGTTGCGCTTCGCTGCAGCTTCCGCTGCTGCTGCGTCGAGTTCTGCCTGCTCTGCAGCGGCAATCTCATCAGTGCTTTTGCCGATGCCAATTTTGGCACCTGCGTTGCGTACGAAATCGAATACTCCCATGTTTGCTCCTCCTGAGAAGCAGGCCTGTGTGTTTCTGTACAGACCCGAATTGTGATCGTCCACCGAAGCGGACACTCGTTTCTAGCAGATTCGTAACGGCGCGTGCGCTCACTAGCTTGAACGAACCTTGGTTAACTACCCGCCGGTAACCACCGGGTTTGGCGGTATTGGTCTCGTGGATTACTGGTAGGTGACCAAGTCCGGCACAGGATTTGGCGAGAATTGCAGAACCTCTGAGGGCTGATAGATGCCCGTATCTTCATCAATGAACAGCTTAAAACCGTTGTAGAACGGCGGGTCCACGCTGATGATGCTGTAGGTCTGCTGTTTAATGGCACGGCCGCCAAATCCATCGGCATGGATCACGGTGGCAAGTCCGGGCCTGTCGATCAGTTGCTCTCGGTTCTTGATCATGCGGGTTTGAAACTGGTGAAGAATAAACATCTTTTCGGGAAGATCATTTTCAATAACGAGGTTCGAGAGCCACGCGGAGACCTCGTTGATCTCTGCAGCAGTTACCGACCCAACGGTTTCCCCAGGGCGCTGCCATGGCATCATGCGCCATTCGGGGTCGAGCGCGAGCCCAACGTTGGGGCGTTTTAGGAGCTCTTCGTAGCGTTGCGATTCGCCAAGAAAGTGGCTTCGACCCGGTTGGATGTCGAGGATCACGTACAGGCCATTTGCTTCGGCAACGTCGATCCACCGCTCGACATCTTCGAGCTTTGACGGGTGGCTGTAGTTGCCATCAGCACCAGCGGAACGCTGTGCGACCGTCACGATCATTTCGAAGGCGCCGACCCCCGGCTTACCGGGTGCATCAAAGCGTGCTGCAGCAGCTTGAACCCGGCCAACCGCGGCTTCGGGGCCTGTTTCGCCGAGGACACCGAGCAGTGGGGACAGGTGGTTGCCGTAGTAAGCGATAATGCGCTGATCGTCAAAGACCTTTGATGGCCACTGGGAGAAGTCGGTGGTGCGAGGAGGCAAGCGGAGCGCTGGCGTCGACAGATCGGCGAGTTTGATCTCGCCTGCCTGCTCAACAAAGACCAGACCAACAATTTTTCCCGAACGAGGAACGGGTGTTGCTGGGACAAAGGACACGATCTTCTCAAACGCACGGACGCGCACATCGCCGTCGAGTTTGTTGCCCTTGATGCTTACCGTTGCCGCAATAGTGTCGGTCTTGGCGAATGGCTTCTCCAGCTCGAAGGCAAAGCGCACGATGTTGCCGGCGTCGTTGGTGTGTAAGACGATTTCGCGGACCGCAAAGTCGTCTGGATCGAACTGCGTTCGGGCGAGCTGTTGCTCGGCGAAGGTCTGACGGGCCTTTAGCAACGAACGGTTGCTACGAAACAGCTGACGTTTACCGGCGGCGAGTTCGCCTGGGGTGGGTGCACGGTCGAGAACCTGGTCGTAGATCGCGTTTACATAGCCGTCGCGAGTACCGCCGGCGATGTCGAAGAAAAAGGCTCGAGAGGCCAACACCCGGGCTCGTACATCGTTCTCGACCTGTCCAATGCCGAGTCGTGGAGCGAATCGATCGAGTTCAGCCTGGGTGGCTGAGCGGCCAAGAAAATCTTGGTAGATGGCGTCGATTGCGCCGAGTTCTGCGATGTCGGGATTCAGTGAATTTTGTGCACTCGCCGGACTCTGCTGACTCGGACTTGAGATGACCAGGACGGTCGCGACGAGTGCGGTTAGCAAAATTCGTGTGATTTGGCGGTGCATAGGCTGAAGCTACGCGAAGTACATGCTCAATCTGGCATCCACATATGAACTTTTGAGAACACGCGTTACTTCGGGGCAAGACACGCCGATACGGTTTGGGTATGAGGCATCTTCGAAGCATTGCGGTGATTGTTGCGCTCACGTTGTTTGCGGCTGCGTGCGGCGGGTCTTCCGCGGATACGACAGCAACTGCAGAGACATCCACCGAGACCGTTGCGGCGGCACTGAGCCAGACCGTTTCCGGTAGCCAACTCGACCTTGGCTCACTCGAAGGTCAAGACACGGTCCTTTGGTTCTGGGCGCCCTGGTGACCTACGTGTCGACGTGAAGCTCCTGCGGTCGCAGAAGCACAGAGACAATTTGGTGAAGACGTAAACATCATTGGTGTTGCGGGTCGTGCTGATCTTGCAGATATGCAGTCCTTCGTGGACGATCTGGGATTGACAGACTTTGCCCATATTGCCGATGTTGAGGGCGATGTTTGGGGACAATACGGGGTAACAAGTCAGCCCGCATTTGTCTTTCTGAATGACGACGGAACCTCTGAAACGTTAATTTCGGCACTCGGTGAGGAACGTCTCAACGAGATGATCGAGACGCTCATTGCCAGCTAGTTGATTGGGTTAGCCAGCGAGACTGCGCACAAAGATCGCAATGACGACGTAGTGGCATGCTGCTCCGCCGATGGTCAGCGCGTGAAATATTTCGTGGTAGCCGAAGTGGTTTGGCCATGGGTTTGGTTTGTGGAGAGCGTAAATGACCGCGCCCATCGTGTAGAGCCCGCCGCCAGCAAACAACAAGATAAATGCGGCCAGATGTAACGACGCCCAAACGTGGTTGATCACAAATATTGAGGACCAACCCACAACGACGTAGGGGATGGAGACAACCCAGTAGGGCGCGTTGGTGAAGAAAAGTCGGCCCGCAATGCCGAGCGCTGCGCCCGTCCAGACGATGCCAAAAAGCAGCCAGCCCGGCCGGGTTGGCAGGGCGATCAACGCGATTGGGGTGTGGGTGGCGGCGGTGGCGACAAAGATCATCGAGTGATCGATCTTGCGGACGACGGCGGTGCCTTTGGGTCCCCAGTCGTTGCGGTGATAGAGCGCGCTCACACCAAAGAGGCCAACGATGGCAAACGCGTAAATCGCCATAATGAATCGGTCGGCGACACCGGGTGTGATCACGATGAGAATTGGGGCGAGCGTGAGCGCACTTGAAAAAGCGAGAAGATGGCTGAAGCCCCGAAAGAGCGGTTTAGGTTCGCCGGCGGCACGTCGTTCCGCCGACCCGGCGTGTTCTGGAACTTCGGTCAGTGTGTCGGTCATCGAGGTCGAGTGTAGACGCGCGATCGGTAAGTTACCGAACGGTAAGTTAGACGAACATTGGATGTTGTTACGTCTAGAGTCGTCCCGTGCAGCCACAACACGCCCTCACGCTCACCGAACTCGATGACGACTACGCACTCATTCGATTTAGCGCTAACAGTCCCGTGCCGAGTTGGGCGAGCAGCAACGATCATGATTTTCTCTCGGTAACTCGCACCCCCGAGGAGCTGAGCATCATCTGTGCCGATCGCCGCGTTGACGCCCAACGCGACGCTGGGTGGGAGGACTGTTCTCAAGGTTGGCGATGTCTGCGAATCGAAGGCGCAACAGCCCCAGCTGATGTCCCGGGCATTATTGCTTCGGTTGTCACTCCACTCGCCGCTGCCGGGTTGAGTGTCTTTGCGGTGGCGTCCTTCGATACCGACCATGTTCTGATCGAGGATGTTGACGCTGCCGAGCGCGCACTTGTTGCGAGCGGACACACGGTTCGGCGCGTGAGCACGGCGACGGCGCAAGCCTCGACGAAAACGACATACCCATTTCGTCGAGCAACCGCGGCCGATGGTTCCGATCTTGTACTGCTCGCCGATGCAGCGACACGGCGGTTCTTCTCGTGGCTCTGGAACGAGCGGGCAGTTGATGGCCAATCAGGGTTAGAGATTGCTCGCTCCTCCATCCAAACGAACGCTGACTCGGTGACGCACTACAGCAACTGGGAAGTTGTTGAACGTGACGGAAAGATCGTTGCCGGCCTTCACAACTTTGTGTTGCCCCCAACCAACACCACAGCGAGTGTGAGCCCAAACATCGATGTGGTTGTGCAGCCGCTCAATGAACTGAAGTCGCTCGCTAAAGGAACCTGGTACATCTCGGTAGCTTCAGTCTTCCCCGAAGGACGTGGACAAGGGATTGGCACTGCAGTACTCGAACGTGCCGAGACCAACGCACGCACAGCGGGCCTAGACAAGCTCACGTTGATGGTGGGATCGGTGAACGATGGGGCTCGCCGCTTGTATGAGCGAAACGGCTTTGTCGAATGGGACCGACGGGCGTTTGTGCCCTTCCCAGGATCAGATGGCGAGGGGCATTGGATCTTGATGGTGAAAGACCTTCAGGCATACGAACCCACTCGCCCAATGCACTAGGAGTGCGTTGCTAACAGGCGAACTCTGGAGCGATGTCGGTTTCATGAGGCGTGTTTCGTTGTCCCTGAGAAAACGCCACACAGCCATCGGGCGTCACGATCCGATGTGCCGAATTTCCATCGAACCATTCAGCCGACGGCGTGGCCTTGTCGGCAACGACGGCGAGGTTGTCCCAATGCCAGGTGAAACCACCGGTAGATGGCGAAAGGTTGCCTGCGTGTCCAGGCCCGCTGCCATCTTTGGTTCCCGTGTAGGAGTGAAAGGCAATGACCACACGCACGGGTCCTTCAGGGAAGGACCCCGGAGCGGTGACCCAATGCATGGCGTTGCCTTCGCTAATTCCAAAGGAGAGCGTGCCGTCGTTGTTATCTCGTAACACGTGTTGGTAACGGTCACGAATGGAGACGTTGCCCGAGTGGGTAAAGGCCTGTTGGCAGAAGCCAGAGCTATTTGCGCATGCCCGGTAATGGGTATCGCCGTTGACGTGGGACGCCGAGCTGTATTCATCGAAGGAGTAGCCGTCGGGGCGTTCGGGAGTGTTGAGCGTGAGGCCCGTTCCTTCTTGGGAGTCCGTTGATCCTCCGACGCCACCAATGTCGTCGTAATCCCAGCCGTCGTTGCACGGAAGGTCCGGACCACATGGCATCGCGTTTACGTACGTCTGGGATGCGGGCAGCACTTTGATTTCAACAAAGTTCCTGTTGCCTGCAGTGGTGGTGTTGATGTCGACAGACACCTCATCAACATTCTCAAAGACCTGGTCAGGCATGCCGCCAACAAACCCGTACCCAGCGGTGTCCATGGCAAAGGCCATCATGTGACCAAGTGCGGGGTCGCCACCTGGGTGACACAGATACACATGATCCTGCGGGCGATCCCGGGTTTGGGTTCGGGTTGATTCTGGTGCGTTACACGCCACGCCCTGGCCAGTCGCATGGTCCGACGAACCGCTTGTGTAGTTGACGACGAATGGATCGCGATAATGCACGAAACTATCGAGCCGATTCTCGTCACCGGGCGTCGAGAAGTCATTGGCGTAGATCGGCGGTTCCGATGGCGGTTGGGTCGTAGCAACCGCCGATGGGCGGTCCTCGCCAGTAGCTGCAGCGATGCTTGGTGCAAGACCGGAAGGGTTTGTCGCCTGTCCGAGCGAGATGGGCTCGGTATTTGCCACGTCGATCGACGGCGTGCTCGATTGGTCGTTTCCCGCGGCGGTAAGACCCACTGCAACAACGATCGCTGCGAACACTGTGCAGCCCACTGGAATTACTATCGAACGCAGATTCGGGGTGGCCATAAAGGTCCCTCTCTTGTCTGTACGTTGCCCGCTCTTGGCACCTACGACCCGTACGGTCGCGGGAGGAAGTATTCCTCACCAAAAAGGTTACAGCAAGGTTGCAAAAACGTTGCAACCATCATCGGCGCTACTCGTTTGCAAAGAGCGGCAACGCCCCAGATTCGTGTTGCAGAAGCCACTGCTTCGAATCGATCCCGCCTGCGAAACCGGTGAGCTTTCCCGATGCGCCTACAAGACGATGACAAGGAACCACGATTGAAATCGGATTGCGTCCGGTAGCTGCACCAACAGCTCGCGCTGCGCCCGGCTTATCTAGCGCATCAGCTAACGCGCCGTAGCTTTGTGTTTCGCCGTAAGGAATGTCGAGAAGCCCGGCCCACACATCCTTTTGGAAATCGGTGCCAACAAGATCGAGCGGGAGATCAAACTCCTTACGGTCACCAGCGAGGTATTCGCGAAGCTGCGCCATGGTCTGTTCGACTATCTCATGTGCGCCTTCTTCGACCGTTTCGACAAAGGTGACGCGACCTTCTCGTTCGGTCGGCCACAGAATCGCGCGCAGACCGTTGTTGGAGGCAATGATGACGAGCTCTCCAACCGGGGAATCCATATGTGCCGAGGTCAATGTTGGTGTCATAGCAGTGCCTTTCTAGCGGGTTGCCCACAGCGTGCAGGCAGCGTAG
This sequence comes from Herpochondria borealis, assembly GCA_032274145.1. Taxonomy (NCBI): domain Eukaryota; phylum Rhodophyta; class Florideophyceae; order Ceramiales; family Ceramiaceae; genus Herpochondria; species Herpochondria borealis. The sequence goes on along the minus strand of JAVCKV010213784.1, from coordinate 37,291 downwards.
GAGCGCCAGGGCGCCAGGTGAGTGGTGTCGATAATGCCGAGTTCGTCGAGGCGGCGTTTGATGACGAGATCACCAGCGAGCATGACGTCGGTGTCGCCGAGTGCTCGCATCGCAATGACATCGGCGGTCCATGGTCCAATGCCAGGAAGCGCCAACAACTGAGCCCGGACCTCGGTTCGGTCCATGCCAACATCGAGGGTCACGTCGTTGTTGCGCACGGCATCGGTGAGTGCTTTGATCGTTCTTTGGCGGGCCGTTGTGAGGCCAATGGTTGCTAGGTCGGTTTCTGCCAGCGCTTCAGGCGTAGGGAAGTTCTGGTGTGCCGATGCAGCTTCGCCGTTGTTTGGTGTTGCAGCGTCGACCAACCGCCCGAGCATCGTGCGTGCGCCGGCCACCGAGATTTGTTGGCCGATGATTGCACCGATAGCAGCCTCAAAACCGTCGACCGAACCGGGTACTCGAACGCCTGGGCGTTGCCGACGGAGGGGTCCCAAAAGGGGGTCGGCCCCGAGAACCTCGTCGATGTGTAACGGGTCCGCATCGAGATCAAAGAGACGACGTGTTCGTGCAATCGCATCGGAAAGATCGGCGATGTGGTCGAGCGTAAAGGTGGCCCAAACCCCTGCAGCATTTTTGGGATCCGCTTCGACGGCGACATGTGCGTTCCCTCCGGCGAGGCGCATGTTTCGTTCAAAGGTGGATTCGGTGCCCGACGAAACGCCAGGCACGCCATGACCAGCAAGAAAGCCAAACATCCAAGGATGGTCGATGGGTTCGCGGGCGGGCATCCACAGGCGAAGCTCGACCCCAGATGATGGTTTGCCTGAGGAGGACAAACGGGCCTTGCGGATCTCGCTCGGCGTTCGTGCATAGATGGCACGCATTGTGTCGTTGAACTGTCGGACACTCGAGAAACCTGCAGCGAAGGCGGTGTCGGTGACCGTCATGGTGGTGGTCTCGAGAAGTACTCGTGCCAAATTTGCGCGCTGTGCTCGTGCGAGTGCAATGGGTCCGGCGCCGAGTGCTTCGTTGAGCACTCGGTTGAGATGGCGTTCACTGACAAAAAGTTGTGCCGAGATCCCCGATACCCCAACACGATCTACCTCGCCACGCTCGATCAGCCGCATCGCCCGGCCAACTAGGTCACCGCGTTGATCCCACTCGGGTGATCCGGGTGCAGCGTCGGGTCGGCAACGTTTGCACGAACGAAAGCCTGCAAGTTGCGCCGCAGCTGCCGTGGCAAAAACAATGACGTTCTTGCGCATTGGCCGTACCGGTGCCGGGCAACTCGGCCGGCAGTAGATCCCGGTGGAGGTGATGGCGGCAATGAACTGACCATCAAAGCGACGGTCCCGGCTCAAGAGCGCGTCGTAGCAGCGGTCCTCATCGAATCGAAGTGGTGCTGCGGTGCTCATGGACATCATCATGCCTGAGCATTCTTGGTTCGACTAGCGGTTTTCGGACACCCTCGTGGTGATGCCTACCCGCGCGCGACCCGACCTTTGAGGGCTCGAAGCGCCAGTGTTTGCGTCACGATGCCGAGAAGTACTATCGCAAGGAAACCCTTGCCGAGGGCGGTCCAGTCCCAACCATCGCTGAGAAGTGAACGCTGACCCTCGAGGACGTAGGTAATGGGGTTGAAACGGGCAACGTTGCGCATCCACGGGGTGAGCGCTTCGAGTGGGACCGTCGAAGACGTAAGAAAGACGAATGGGAAGAAGAGGATGAAGCTCGACGCAACCGCGCCAGGGTTCGCGGTCTTTAATGCAATCGCATACGGGAAACCGGTGAAGGCAAGTCCCCAAAGCGCGCCCATCAGCACAAAGAGCAGCAACCCCAAGACCCCGGTTCCGAACGAAACGCCGACGATCAGACCTAGTGCGATAACGGGTATGCACAAAAGAATGACGAGCGCGAAGTCAGCAATCATCAGCCCAAGCAACAAGGGAAGACGCCTCGCTGGACTAAGCAACAGGCGATCGAAGTAGCCCTGTTGAATATCGGTGACCAAGCCTGGCGCTCGGCTGATGCCTGTGACGGCAAAGATGATTGCGGTCGGTAGCTGAAAGTTGCGATAACTGAAGCCGTCAGCGAATTGTTCAGTGAGGTCCTGCAGGGCGCCGACGTTGACGATGAAGAAGAACGCAGGGATAAACAGTGCGGGAACAAAGGACTCGGGTTCGCGAGGAATACCGCGCAACGCACGACCGGCGATCGTGAACAGATCGCCAAAGAAACCCGATGGTTTCGCTCGTACGTTCGAGCGAACAATCTTGGGTGGTCCGGCTTGTGGTGCTGCACTGCTCATTACGAGACCTCGATTCGGTCGCCGGTTAGTTCGAGAAACACATCGTCGAGGGTCGGCGTTCGTAGCGTGAGTTCTGCCACCTTGGCCCCAATGGAATCGAGCGCAACGGCGACCGGCGATACGGCAGCAGAGCCGTTACTTACCGAGACGAGCAACGACTTCGGGCCACGTTCGACCTTGTCGACCTCGGGTAGCGCTTCGAGGGCGGCGGCTGCGGGTTCGTCTTCGGTGAGGAGCCGGACCTGGATAACGTCGGCGCCGACCGAACGCTTCAATGCTTCGGGAGTGCCCTCGCCCGCAATGATTCCATCATTGATGATGCCCACCCGGTCGGCGAGCTCGTCGGCTTCTTCGAGGTATTGCGTGGTGAGAAAGATCGTGGTGCCGAGCTCGCTGTTGAGCGCCCGGACCTCTTCCCAAACCCGAGCACGACTCGTGGGATCGAGGCCGGTTGTTGGCTCGTCCAGAAAGAGCAGGTCGGGGTTGTGCATGAGGGACGCGGCCAGGTCGAGGCGACGCTTCATGCCACCGGAGTACTCGCGAATCCAACGGTCGATCGCATCGAACTCGATCAGGGTCGACAACTCGTCGATGCGCTGAGCTACTTCTTTCTTGGTGAGTCCGTAGAGGGCGCCCTGTAGCTGCAGGATCTCTCGACCGCTCTGCTTATCGTCGAGGGACGCCTCTTGCAGTGCAGCGCCAATGCGCAGGCGAATATCGTTTGCGCCATCAACAACGTCGTGACCCAACACCTTTGCGCTTCCGCCGGTGGGCGTGAGCAACGTGGTGAGCATCTTGACAACGGTTGACTTGCCCGCACCGTTTGGCCCGAGGAAGCCATAAATCTCGCCTTGTGCCACCGTGAGATCGACCCCACGGACCGCATGGACATCGCCGAAGCTGCGCATCAGCCCCTTGGTTTCGATCACGTTTTCCATATAGGCAATCTAGACCCGAGCACTGACAAGTTCGTCGTACATAAAACGACAAGAGCGACACCGACGGGCAGAAACTGCCAATCGATGCCGCTCTTTCATCACTGCATCAGCCCACGACCGGACCGATGTTTTTCAGCGGTGGTTAACCCTCGTTTAGTACAACTGCTTCGGTTGCTTCAGCAATCTCGAAACCAGCGTCGAAATCGAGGTCTGCGTCGAATTCGAAACCTTCGGGAAGCTTGTCGTCGCACCCGGAGAGCTCGTTGTCGAGTTCGCCATCGATGGAAAGCTCGTTCAGCTCGACATCGCCTTCAAAGACCATGTCGCCTTCGAGAGCGATGTCACCTTCAAGAACCATGTCACCTTCAAGAGCGATTGCTGCTTCGTCCCAGTCGATCTCCTCGACCGTTACGTCGCCAGCGGTATCCACTGTGATCTCATCACCGGTCTTGTTGATGGTGATAGTGCCGTCACCTTCGCCGAACTCGGCAAAGCTGAGGTCCTCGCCGTCCATGATCGAAACAGCGGTACCGAAGTCCATGTCATCGATAGCAATGACGCCGTCGATACCGTCGATCTCGCCAGCCTCGATCGCCTCGACCTCGGAGAACTCGATTCCCAAGTCTTCGAAGACCTGGTTGATGCACTCGTCATAGGACGCCCATGCTTCGTCGTCTGCAGCAAAGGCATCTTCGTTGAGTTCAACATCTTGAACCGTCGGGGCCGGGTCGGTGTCCTGAGCTTGCAGCACAGGAGCCGCAGCGCCTGCTGTTGCACTCATGGCAAAGATTGCGGCGGTGAGGCCGAGCGTTCCAACTACGCCGCCGAAAAGGCCGGCCTTGCGGCTCGAGCGAGCCTGGTTGTGTGGGTGGTTTTCCATTGGGGGGATTCTCCTTGGGATGTGGCCGACCCGATCTGGGCGACATCAACACCATGAAGATCCGAGCTGAAGCGAACCTGAGAGCACATAAGAAGCCTCTTATCTTCTTCTCAGGTTGTGTCGACACACTGTGTTGTATGCGCGTGCTCCTCGTCGAAGACGAATTGACCCTTGCCGACTCCGTTCGGCGTGGCCTTGAGGCCGAAGGAATGTCCGTCGACCACGAAGCCGATGGGGTTGATGGGCTGTGGCGCGCGACCGAGGGCGAATACGACGTGCTTGTGCTCGACATCATGTTGCCCGGCATGAATGGCTATGAAATCTGTCGCAAACTTCGCGAGGCCGAGGTGTGGACACCAATCCTGATGCTCACCGCAAAAGACGGCGAGTACGACGAGGCCGATGCTTTTGACCTTGGCGCGGATGACTATCTTCGCAAGCCGTTTGCGCACGTCGTGCTTGTGGCCCGGTTGCGTTCGCTCGCTCGCCGTGGCGGGAATGCCCGTCCGGTGGTTATGTCGGTTGGCGACCTCGAACTCGATCCCGGATCGATGGAGTGTCGCCGTGCGGGTGAACGCATCGAGCTGACCCCGCGAGAATTTTCGGTGCTCGAAACGCTCATTCGACGCTCCCCGCAGGTCGTCTCCAAGTCCGAGCTTCTCGACGCCGTGTGGGGTATGGATTTTGACGGCGACCCAAACATTGTTGAGGTCTACGTTGGGTATGTGCGCCGAAAGATCGATCGCCCGTTCGGGATGGAGACGGTAAAGACCGTTCGTGGCATTGGCTACCAAGTGGTTGGTGAACGATGAACGGGTTAACAATCCGGATGCGCCTGACGGTGTTGATCATCGCAATCACCGGCGTCGTGTCTGCGCTGGGTGTGTTGTTTGGCGTGCGGTTGCTCGAGACCCAGGTTCGTGAGGCTGCGATCGATGAGCGTGCCGAGATGTTTGCCGATTCCGGGGGCCTCTTTTTGATTACCGATGCTGTTGCCTTCGACAATGAGCTCGGTATTGCCGAGACCGTTGTTGATAGCGGTGCCATCAGTGTCGACGGTGGTGTGGTGGCCGAAGCGTTCGATCTGAGCGAGGCAACCATCGTCAGCATCGGTGATGAAGCGTCACAAGGGATCGATCTTTCGGTATCGCTCGTGCGACTTCTGCCCGACTTTGACGAGGCTGTAGAAGAGATTGGCTCGGACGGCGAGATCTTTGTCTGGAGCGGGTTCGATGATGTCGTGGCCGTGTCGAGTACCGATGCTCGATTGGTCGACCTTCGTGACGTCGGCACCGCTCCTCTTGTGCCGATCAATGACCTGTTCGATATTGGCACTAGCCCAGAGTTCTTTGACGATCTGGATTCGGTGTTCTTTGGAGAGCCAGCGCAAGAGGACGGAATCTTCGAGTTTGATGTGCGCCAGTTCGACGGCACTCCTGTTGGTCTTGTCGCCGAGGTTTCCGACGAGCTCGATGCGTTGGAGGCCATTCGGTCGACGCTGCGCAATGTGGTGATCGCACTTACGTTTGTCGCCGGGCTCGGTACGTGGCTGATCGCTGGTCGTGCGCTTCGACCCGTTGGTGCAATAACCGATCAGGTTCGCGAGATCACGTCGGGAACGCTGGCCGAGCGAGTGCCCGAGCCTCGTAGCCAGGACGAGGTGGGCGTGCTTGCTCGGACCATGAACACCATGCTTGGACGGCTCGAAAATTCTGACCTGCGCCGCCGGCAGTTTGTATCGGATGCATCGCATGAGTTGCGGACGCCGGTAGCGGTGCTTCGTAGCGAAGCCGAGGTGGCACGCCGTGCGCCAGATTCCACAACGATCGATGACTTTGCCACGGTGGTGCTAGGCGAGTCGAAGCGGCTCGAAGGGTTGGTCGAGGATCTGCTTTCACTGGCGCGTGGCGATGAGTCTCGTTTGCACACGGCAACAGCCGCCATCGATGTCGACGAAATCGTGCTTGCTGAAGCAGCGCGCACCCGAACGCTTACCGTCGATAAGAGTGCCGTGTCTGCGGGACGGGTCATTGGCCACGAAGACGACATGCAGCGTGTTGTGGCCCATTTGCTCGATAACGCAGCAAGACATGGCGAGGCCACGATCGCTGTCGGTGTGCAGACGATTGACGACATGGTGCGGGTGTGGGTAGACGATGATGGCACGGGGGTTTCGTCGGAGGACCGCGAGCGGATCTTTGAGCGGTTCATTCGCCTCGATGATGCTCGTACCCGTGATGCGGGTGGCGCAGGCCTTGGTCTGGCCGTGGTGTTTGAGACGATCACCCGAATGGGTGGGGTCATCGATGTGCAGCAGTCGCCGCTCGGTGGTGCCCGCTTTCAGGTAGAGCTACCAGCGGGCTGAGCGCCCGTTCGCTGTGTGCTACCGAGCGTGTGACGTGAATGGCTTGGTCATCGGTATCCAGCAACGGACGTTGTCGCGGTACTGCACAAACGGTTCGCCGAATCGTTCGACCAGATCGGCTTCCTCGGACGGACGCACGCCGTAGTTCCATAGCGCGGCGCTGAACCAGGTGGCCGCGAGGATCGCAGGCGATCCCAAAATGACTCCCACGCCAAGCGACTGGATGGTGCCGGCGAGGGCCATTGGGTTGCGGATGAATCGGTAGGGGCCAGCAATGACGAGGTTTCGGGCGGTGTCCATTGGTAGCGGAGTGCCCTGACCAATGCGGGCCATGATGTATCCCGATCGGAGGCCGAGGCTGCCGGCCGCGACAAACATGAGAACTCCAACGAGCTGTTGGCGCCCAAATTTTGGTAGCCCGAGCTGAGTTTCGATCCAGGCGACGAGCATTGGGCCGGCCACCAAGAAGATGGTCCACATCACCACGGTTGAGAGGAGGGTCTTGGTGTAGTTCCAGGCGAAGCTCGACGTATTGGCTTCTCGAAAGAGCTTCACGTCGTGACCGTCGACGTTGGTGTCGTGGTGTCGAGCAACCAGACGCTGACGCCGGTGGCGATCAGGGTGGGTGTCATTGCAACTGCGCCGAGCCAATGGCCGACGGGTTCGGCAATCCACCCAAACCCGGCGAGGGTTGCATAGGCGGTAGCGCCGACAGCGATCCATCCTGCGGTCGAGGCGCGAGGGTGATTTTGTAGCGCCATCGTTCCAGCGATGATCGATACAAGTCCAAACATTACGACGTCAGCAACGAGCAATAGTCGTCCTGCGTCCCAGCCAGCGTTGGTAGGAAAGAACCATCCGCGAACCGGCGAGTCGATCACGAGCAATAGCCACCACAGGAGTCCGGCTACACCTTGGAAGATCAAGTAGTACGAAGCGAAGCGTCGAGGCGGCACACGCCGACAATACGCGTGATGATGGGGTTCTTCGTCGACTGGTTGGTTCGAGTCTCAGACGGTGAGCAAGACAGCTGTGAGGCTGACGGTTGCAACAACACCCGATGCGAGTGCACCGAGGGCGAGGGGAGCGCCGCCGAGTTTACGGATTCGATCGAGCCGTACTCCAGCGCCGAGTCCAACGAGCGCAACAGCGAAGAGCAGCTTCTCGATGGTTGCGGTGGTGGTGACGACCGAGTCGGGCACAAGGCCGGTACTTCGGAGCGCCACAAAGACCAGGAAGCCGGCAACAAAGCCTGGGATTGGTGATGGGCGAGTGTCGACGTCAACGCTGTTGCTCCGGCTTCGGCTGATGCTCACGCCGGTGACGAGTGGGGCGAGCAGCAGGACCCGTGTGAGTTTCACCACGACGGCTCCGGCGAGGACGGCGGATCCTCGGGCAGATCCCGCTGCGACGACTTGGGCGACGTCGTGGATGCTTGCGCCTGCCCAGACGGCGTATTGGTCGTCGCTCAAGGCAAAGAGGTCGCCGAGCACAGGAATGGCAAACATGGCAATGGTGCCTGCGAGGGTGACGAGGCCGATAGCGAGGGCGACCTCTTCTTCGTCGGCGTCTGAGCTGCTTTCCATTGCGGCGATTGCCGACGCCCCGCAGATCGAATAGCCGGTTGCGATGAGTAGTGAGAGTGGCCGGGATACGCCGAGCCGGCGGCCGAGGGCTTGAGTGCCAAAGAAGGTTGCGGCCACGGTGGCGATGATGACGGCGATGACGGGGCCGCCGAGTTCGCCGATTTGGCCGATGGAGAGTCGCATGCCGAGGGCAATGACGCCGACGCGCAGCACGTGTTTGCCGGCGAATGCGAGGCCGGGTCGTAGGGCTTCGATGTTGAGCGGAATGTTGCCGAGCACCATGCCGGTGACGACGGCGATGGTCAGGCTGGAGATGGGTGCGAGTAATGCCAGCTGCCGGGCGGCGACGGCCAGGGCGATCGCGGTAAGGAGTCCGGGAAGAAGCGTTTGCCACGGAGAGGCGGTGGAGGCTGTTTTGAGGGGTTTGTCGACGGGGAGTGTCGACGGAGAAGTGGGCACAACTCCATAGTCATAGATTCGGCCTTTGACCGGTAGAGGGCTCTTTCCGCGTAGCCCATAGAACGAATCTATGACCAGTGAGGCGCCGGTCACGCCCGCTCCCCTGACCTCGGGGGTCAGACCCCGGATGTCAGGTTGGGAGGCGCATCGTAAACCGGGCGCCACCTTGTGGGCTCGTTCCACACGACACCGACCCGTCGTGCTCATCGACGATCGTGGCTACGAGCGCCAGGCCGAGACCGCTGCCACCATGGGCACGGTTCCGGCCCTCATCGAGACGAACAAACCGCTCAAAGATTGTGGTGCGATCCAAATCGGCAACGCCCTGGCCGTCGTCATCGATCGTGATCACGACCATCGAGTCCTGGATCGATGCAGAGACCTCGACGACGGAGATGGCATGGCGCACGGCGTTGTCCAGCACATTGCGAATCGCCCGAGAGATGCGGATTGCATGCACCGGCGCCTCCACTGTCTCGACGTGTGCGGTTTGGAAATCAACCGAGACACCTTGCTCACTCAGCGCTTCCACCTCTTCGAGGATCAAGACATCGACAGCTGCCAAGACCATTGGTGCCTCAACACCGACCGCCAGCTGCGTTAAATCGTCGAGCACATCGGCGAGGCGCGCCGCGCCTCGCCGCACCGCGTCCAAGGACTCGGCTGCATCAGCGCTGAGGGTTGGGTCGAGAGCTGCAAGCTCAGCCGATGCCTTCACCGAGGTCAGAGGAGATCGCAACTCATGGGAGGCATCGGAGACAAACTGTTTTTGACGGATCAGGCCGCTATCGAGTCGATCGAGCATGGTGTTCAACGTGATCGTCATTGCTGCGATTTCGTCGCCCGAGTCGGGCACGGGCAGCCGCCGCCCTGAATTTGAGGGAGCGATGCGGGAAGCTTCGGCACTGATCCTCTGAACGGGTTCAAGCGCGGCACCGAGCGCAAACCACAGGGCTAGGCCACCCAGGATCACGAGCGATGGGATGATCACGCTCAGCACAAACACCAACCTGCTGATGCCCCGGGTAACCGTGTCGAGCGGGGTCGCAGCGGTGAGCGTGAATGCTTCACCGCCGGGCGTCGCAACGTTCCGGCTTGTTCGAAGGAAATCTGCTGGCGACGCCAAGCTCATGGGCATACCAAACGGAGGCAGGCCTTCCACGAGGAATGGGTCGATATCGGCGGCTAAGACCCCAAACTGTGGACCAAGGCCCGGGACCGATATGCCTTCGGCAAACATCAGGTCTAACTCTTCTTGAGAAGTGAAGACCCTCTCGGCCACAAAAGACGCGCTCAGGTTCACCGGCTGGTTGTCGCTGTCGAAAATGACAAATTCGGTTCCGTCTTGAGCGATTGGCAACCGGACGGCTTGTGGTTCGGTACCGGAGAGAATCTCCTCTGCGACAACATCGAGCACCTCGATGTTCTGCGCGTTGATATCGCTCCGCGCACCGGCAGCGAGCGCCCGCACAGTCACCCACGAACCGAGCCCCAAAACAACGGCCAGCGTGATGATGCCAACAGCGGTCACTCGGCTGCGAAAGGATCGCGGAATCATGCTCTCACCCGGTAACCCAAACCATGGACGTTCTCGATCCGGCCTTGCCCAACTTTGGCCCGCACGTACCGCAGGTATACGTCGACCACGTTCGGGTCGCCGTCGAAGTCGATGCCCCAGACAGCGTCCAGAATTTGGAGACGCGACAGGGGGGTGTCGCCCGAACGCATGAGCACCTCGAGGACTTGGGCTTGACGACCCGACAGTGCAACCTCGACACCATCGACCTCGCAGTGGCGCGTCCGGGGCTCGAGGAACACGCCGTTTCGTTCCAGCACATCGGACCTCTGGTCGGCGGTGCTACGGCGCAAGAGCGCACGGACCCGTGCTTGTAATACCCCCGGAGAGAATGGCTTGCGGAGATAGTCATCGGCCCCGAGGTCGAGGCCGTCCTCCTCATCGATGTCGCCAACCTTTGCGGTCAGCATCAGGACCGGTGTTGAGGAGCCACTGGCCCGCAGCGCTCGACACACCTTGTAGCCGTTCATCTTTGGCATCAAAATGTCGAGCACGATCGCGCCATAGGTCCCCTCTTGTGCCATCCAGAGACCATCGACGCCGTTGTCGGCGCGGTCCACGGCATGGCCGTCGAGTTCGAGCGTCTTGACGATCGCCGCAGCAATATCGTCGTCGTCTTCCACGATGAGTAGTCGCATGTCGAGGCCTATGCCGCCGGCCGGACAGCTTCGGCGGGATCGAGCCGAGCTGCGCGAACCGCTGGATACAGACCAGCCACAGCGCCGATAAGCAGCGCGGCGAGCACCCCGAGCACAAGGCCTTGCAGTGGTAGGTCGACCAGCCAGCCTTGACGACGGGCGTAGACCGTTGTGACCAGGAAACCAATGCTCACACCGAGCACACCACCGAGGAGCGATAACAGAGTGCTCTCGACCACGAATTGGTTTCGGATGTGGGCCCGTGTGGCCCCGAGCGCTCGGCGAACACCAATTTCGCCGCGTCGCTCCAGCACGGAGATGACCATGACGTTTGCGATGCCGACACCTCCAACAAGGAGCGCCACGCCGCCGAGGCCAAGGAGCAACGTTTGCAGGTTCTTGTCGACTTCGGCACGAGCAGCCAGAGCATCCGATGGTCGAGACACGTTCACCTCGCTCGGGCTACCAGGGCTTGCTGTTCGAGCGAGGACACCTCGCACTGCATCAACGCTCGCTGGGTCCGTCCGGATGTAGATCGTGGACGGAAGCGCCTTGACGTCAAAGATCGACCGTGCGACATCGAGGCCAATGAGCGCGGCGCGATCGATGTCGGGGTTAAGCGGCAACGAGTCGAGGATGCCGATCACGTCGAACCACTCGCCACCAATGAACACCCGTTGACCATGGTCCACATCGTCGATGCCCAGCCGCTCAGCGGCAACGGAGCCAAGCACCACGGTCGGCAGCTGTACCGACGCCGCGTCATGGGGCCTTCCCGATGCCATCGTGGCCTCGAGCGTTTCGGTCAGGTTGACCTCGGTGCCGAGGAGCGCGATGCCGTTTCTGTTGTTGTCGGGAATGGCGTCGCTGCGCTGCACCGTTGACGCAATTGCGGCGATGGAGGAGGCGGACTGCACCGGCCCGATTCGACGGACCATCGCTGGGGCATCGGGACTCATGGTGGCAGCTTCGCCAAAGACACTCTGCCCGGGTTGAACCTGGAGCAGGTTGGTTCCCAACCGGTCGAGCTCGGCGAGTAGATCGGCTTTGCTCGAACTTGAGATACCCATCACGGCCACCATCGATGCAATGCCAATGGCAATACCGAGTGCGGTGAACGCCGACCGAGCCCTACGGGTTCGCAGACCAATCGTTCCGGTGCCCAACACGTCGGTTGGGCGAAGCTTGGACTTCCACGGTCCCTTGCGACCTCGTTTGAGAAACGAACGCGGTGAACGTCTCATGTTGTTGGTCCAATCGATCCGGAGCGGCGGTGAATGACCGGGTTCCCTGCGTCTTCAATCAGCCGGCCATCACGAACCGTGACGCGCCTCGGCAACTTGGCTGCGAGTTCACGATCGTGCGTGATCACCACGATTGTTGATCCATCGCGGTGCAAGATGTGCATCAATTCGACGATCTCGTCGGAGGTCTTTGAGTCGAGGTTTCCGGTTGGTTCGTCGGCAAGAACGATCGCTGGGTCACCAACAAGTGCTCGAGCGATCGCTACTCGCTGGCGTTCACCACCAGACATTTTGTTTGGTGTGTGGTCGAGGCGGTGGCCAAGGCCGACGCGGGTGAGCGCCGTGATGCTTCGCTCCTGGCGAACTCGCCTCGAGAGGCCGCGATACAGCAAGCCGGTCGCTACGTTGTCGACCGCGTTCATGCCGGCCAGCAGGTGAAACTGTTGGAAGACAAATCCGAGGCGTGCTGCCCGTAGCCCTGCCAACGCACTGTCGTTGAGTTCGCTGGTGTCCACGTTGTCGACAAACACGTGGCCTGAGGTTGGCCGATCGAGGGTGCCGATCAGGTTGAGCAGCGTGGATTTCCCCGAACCGGACGGACCCACAATCGCTACGAGCTCGCCGGTGGTGATGCGGAGGGACACACCATCGATTGCTCGTACGGGGGGAACGCCTGCATACTCTCGGACCACGTTTCGTAGTTCGAGAACCGTGTCTGCGTCGTGAGCCGTCCGGTTGGTTTGGGGGGAAGTGGTGGCGGTTGGCGCGGCCTCAAAGGAGGTGGTCTGGTCGAGGGCGGTCACTGGTCGCCGCCAATGCCATCGTCGGGCACAATAACTTCGTCGCCTTCGGCGATGTCGCCGGAAACCTCGACGAGGTCATCAACAAACTCGCCGAGCTCAATCCGTCGCAGTTCGAGGCCTGCGTCGGTGCGGACCTCTAGGGCGTAGCCGCTACCAGCGAGCGCCAGGATCGATCGGGCCGGCACGAGGAGAACGTCGTTGGCCACGGTTTTCTCGGCGATGACTTTCACCCGTTCGACGTCGTTGGGGATCGGTGCATCGGGACTGATGGTTGCCGAGAGTCCACGTGTCCCGTCGGCTTGCACACTGGACTCGACTTTCTCGACGGTGCCGGTGATCGACTCGCCGTCACCAAATTCGAGATCGACGCTGCCTCCAACAGGAAGGAAGGAACGGGACCGTTCGTCAAAGCTGGCGGTTAGTGTCTGGGCTTCGTTGTTGATGAGTAATTCGGCGAAGTGCGCTCCTACACGTGGTTCATTGTCGACCCGAACAGGGTGCGGGTGAAACACGAGTTGAGTTCGGTCGATACGGCCAGTCTCGGCAAGGCCGCTTGCCTTCTGCCACGCTTTGACCGCTCGTTGCGTGTTGGGACCAAACTCACCATCGGCGGTTAGTCGGTCCTTATCGGTGAAGCCTTGGTCCAGTAAGAATTCCTGGAGTTGGGTGATGTCGTCACCCGATTGCAGCTTTCGTTTGGCGTCACGGCCGTAGAACATCTCTCGGTACACGGGCACGTCCCCGGTGGCGAGAAAGACCGGTTTCGTATCGAGCCAAATGAGCGGCTCGCCCGACTCGATAATCGTGCCGTCCTCGTGGCTTTGAGTTACGACACCGGTTGCGTCGAGGGGAGCGGCCCACGACTCGCCGTAGGAGATCGAGCCCGTACCTTCCTTTTCCTCGGTGAGGTTGCCGCGGCTCACCGTGTTGGTTGCTCGACCTTCGGTTGCGCTCTTGGCGGGGGAGTCGGTGGTTGTTGGCTCGCTTGGTGCGTCTTGGCCGAGGGCGGGGCCGAGGAGGAACCCTCCGCCGAGCATGGCGCAGACGGCGATGATCAAGATGCCCGCGCCTGCTCGTGCTTTGGTCTTGCGGCTGCTCATTGGTCGCTTCCTTCGTCCTCGAAGGCGTCGTTGAGCGTGTCGAAGGCAGAATCACATTCGCTGGCAACATCTTCCATTTCGCTGATGTCGATATCTCCGCTGAATTCGATGCGACCGTCGGTGCCGACATCGAATCCGTTCTCCGCCATACACCGGTTGAACTCGAGTTCTGCGTCTTGCATCAGCGCCTCTTGTTCAGGTGACGGTGTGAACTCGCCAAACGCGTCGGACAGGATCTCGTTGCACTTTTCAAAGGCCTCAAAGGACTCGTCGTCGCCGATGTCGATCGCGAGTATTTGACCGCCATCTTCGCCCTCGGCACCACCGATCGCTTCACCTTCAGTTCCGCCGAACGGGTTGTCGATGCCAGCGTCTTCGAGACATTGCTCAAACTTGAGCTGCGCTTCTTCGGGCGATAGATCCGCGCCGTCTCCGGACGGATCTTCCGAGGCTTCTTCGGCCGATGAGTTTGCTGCAGCGTCGGAATCCTCGCTGGAGTCAGGTGTGTCGTCAGCCGCCGCTTCGGGAAGGGAGGCAACGGTCTGGCTGTCCGCGCTGTCGTTGGTGTTGTCGCTTGTTGCTGTGGCGGTCGAGCCACAAGCCGACAGCAGCAACAATGCCGCAAACAGCGCAATGATCGGCGCGAAGCGTTTTGATGAACGGGTTTTGTGTGGGGAGGTCATGGGCTGGGTCCTTGTGTGGACAAGATCTCGGAGGATCTCGTGGGGAGTAGGACCACCATGACGAATTGGAACTGAGAGAAAACTGAGAGAGCAGAGGCGTCGGCTGTCACAGCGTCTCTGACACTGGGGCGCCAGACAGCGTCATCGGTACTCCGTACAACTAGAGGTATGACCTACCTCTTCTTCCGAGACCTCGTCCTCGCCCGTCGCCGAATTGGCGCGGCCGTTGGTTTGCTCGCAGTAGTGATGACGCTGCTGTTTGTGATGAACGGTCTTGTCAATCAGTTCAATCTCGAGCCACAGCTTGCGACACAAAGCATCAGCGGAGACCGGTATTGGACCGTCTCTGAGGCTTCAACCGGCCCGATCACCTCGCCAATATCGACTACCTCACTGGCATTGGTCGACGGTATTCCGGTGGCGCTAGGTATGACATCGCTCGACGGCACTCGGGCGCTGATCGTTGGCCGCCAACCACTCCCCGATGTCACCACACGTGTCGGTGGTCGATGGGCGACGAGTCCTGGTGAACTTGTTGTTGATACCTCAACCGGCTTAGCGATTGGAGATACGGCGACACTTGGTGGGCAACCCGCAACCGTTGTCGGGGTCATTGATGACGGCACGGTTCTTGCCGGAGTCCCAATCGTGTTCACCACCCTCGACCACGCAACAACCGTGTTGGCCAGTGGCGCCGATCAGGCGCTTGTTGGCATGTTGACCAACGAGCCGCCCAGCACTATTCCGCCTGGAACCAAGGTGATTTCCTCGGCCGACGTCGCAGCTGATGCCTTTCTGCCGCTGGCAAACGCGGTGTCGACGGTGACGCTTGTGAACTCGCTGCTGTGGGTTATCGCCATTGTTGTGACCGCCGCAGTGACGTACCTCGGAGCTATCGAACGAACACGCCAGTTCGCGGTGTTGAAGGCCATTGGCGCTAACGCACGAGCGGTTGGGTTATCGCAACTGCTGCAGGGTGTCGGCATTGCGCTTCTCGCTGCCGGTGTCGCTGCGGTTCTGCAAATCGTTGTCGCTCCGCTCTTCCCAATGACCATTCGGGTTCCCAATGACGCCTTTGTTCGCATCCCACTCTTTGCCGCAGCAGCAGCGCTTATCGCTGGGGCGGCAGGAACCCGTCACGCAATTCGTGTCCACCCATCGGAGGCTTTCGCATGAGCATCACTACACGTACACAACAGCAACATTCACACGTACCCCGGATCGACAGTGGTCGAGATGCGGTGATTGTGGAGAACCTCTCGGTTCATTTCGATCACCCGGACTATCCAGTTGTGGCTCTCGACAACTTTTCTAGTCGTGCCCGGTGCGGCGAGATCCTTGGTGTTGTTGGTCCATCGGGTTCGGGCAAGACCACGTTGCTTTCGGTTCTCGGGGGCATGATCCCGGCGACACGCGGCTTGGTCCTTGTTGGCGGTGTTGATGTTGGTGTGCTGCGGGGCGCCGAGCTCGAGCGTTATCGCCGCGAGATGATCGGGATCGTGTTTCAAGGTTTTAATCTGATGCCGGGGTTGACCGCTGCGGAGAACGTGGCGCTTCCGTTGTTGGTGTCGGGTGTTCGTCCACGTGTTGCGCTTCGTCGAGCGGGGGCGCTTCTGCGTGACCTGGGTCTTCATGATCGTCGCCGTCATCGTCCGAGCGAACTGAGTGGCGGACAGAAGCAGCGTGTTGCGGTTGCCCGTGGTTTGGTGAACGACCCAAAGGTCTTGCTCGCTGATGAACCAACGGCAAACCTCGATCGTCATGCGTCGGAATCGGTGGTGTCGCTTTTGCATTCGCTGCGAGACAGCGGCCGGACGGTGATTGTGTCGACTCACGATGATCGTGTTGCTGGTGCGCTCGATCGGGTGGTGGATTTAGGTGGCGACGCCGGGGCGAACTATGGCGGGCTTGTATCTACTGGCGTGGCCTAGTGCGCTAGCCACGATGCCGCGGTGAGGGTGCCGGGGGCGATCTCGGTGAACCCACCGTCGCGGATTGTGGTTGTGGCCGTCGATTGCAAGGTGTCCCAGAGTTCCGGTACGGGTGTGACCACGCGAACGGGTCTGCTCGCTGCGTTCCAATCGAGGCGGTCGGTGCGGTCGAGCTGATCCCAGCAGCGTTGCGCTGCGTGTCCTACTTGGGCGCCACGTTTACCCCAGCTCATCTCGACGGCTGGGTTGAGCAGGATTGTGAGTGTTGGCTGCTGGACAGCAGCGAGCTCGGCGACCCATTCGGGTTCGTTGAGCGGACTGGACTGGATCTGCAGCTTGCTGAGTTCGCGTGGCGCTTCGTCCACGACTCCTGGCACAAAGATGCGCACCTCAGCGGTTCCGTGGCGAAGGGTGATGCCGGGGACACGTTGCGCTCGTTCCCAGTTCGATGCGCGTGCTCGTCGCATGATCTTGCGAATGCGATTACCAGCCCAGGCAGCGACTTCGTCGTGCCATTCGCCGTCGGGCAATGAACGGTGGTCATCGAGCAGCGTCACTACACCGCGTGCAGCGGCGATGAAGATGTCGTCGAGCAGCGGCGGGTCGACCTTTTCAACCCGAGCCGCCATCTGTAATGCACGGGGACGTTCTTCATATTCAGGCACAAACAAGTCTGCCAACCAAAAAGTGCCCTGACCCCTTTTCCCAAAAAGGGGTCAGGGCACTTTCAGCAAAAAGGGGTCAGACCCCTTTGGTGATGATCGCTACGGGTGGGGAAGTTTGATGACAAATGTGCAGCCGTTGCCGGCGCTTGTGGTCAGTTCGATGTCGCCGCCGTGTAGCTGTGCAATGTCTCGTGCAATCGAGAGCCCAAGTCCTGATCCACCGCTGGTTCGTGCTCGGGAACTGTCGCTTCGATAGAACCTGTCAAACACTCGGACGGCTTCTCCGGCAGGCAGGCCAGGGCCATCGTCGGAGACACTGATCTGGAGTCCCTCGGCCGATTGCGCAGCGGCGATCGCGACCGAAGCAGCAGGGGCGTGGATCAACGCGTTGTCGACAAGACCGGCGACGAGCTGATGAATCTTCTCGGCGTCGACTTCGGCCGATACGCCATCGGTGGAACCGTCGGCGGTGATCGAGCGGTCGGGGTGTGCGGCTTGTGCGTCGGATATGACCGCGCCGAGGAGCGCCCCAACATCAACGGTTGAGCGTTGCAGGCTCGCGCCGTCGTCCATACGTGCCAACTGCAGTAGTTGATCAACAAGACCCGACATGCGCGACGACTCCGACTGCATGCGCTGCACAACATCGTCGAGTTGGCCGGGTTCGCGAAAGCCGCCGTCGGTATAGAGGTCGAGGTAGCCGCGGATCGAGGTCAGCGGGGTGCGGAGCTCGTGAGAGGCGTCGGCGATGAACTGGCGCAGCTTGTCCTCGGTGTGATCACGGTCGTCCAACATGACGTTAAACGCACTGGCGAGCTCGCCTGCTTCGGTTTGAGGGTCGGCGAGTGGAGCGCGGTCTTGACGTTCGCCAGCAGTGATTGCTCGGGCGGTCTGAGTGACTGCCACGATCGGACGTAATCCGAGGCGATTGATCCACCACGCCACAAGAACCAAGGTCGAGGCAATCAATGCCGCGGCGATCAGGAACGAAACGACGAGCTGACGCACAGATGCATCGACGGTGGCGGTTGGAACAGCAACCACGAGCCATGAGTTGTTGCGCGGCTCCATCAACACCCGAAAGCTCTCGAGATCGGGTGATGTCGCGGTGAAGATCTGTCGTTGTGCCGGTTGACGCAACGCAATCGCATCGATGTCTGGCAGATCGGTGAGCAGCTGGCCTTGCACGCGGACCTCGATCGTGCCGTCGTCGAAGACCTCGGCGAGGTAGAGGTCAGAAATGGGTTCGTCGACCGCACGAATGGGGGCGCCTTCAGGTTGGCGAAGTCCACCCGGCCGGTTGACAGGCTCGAGCGGCGCTGACGTCTCAAGCCTGTCGTCGAGCTGTTCGATCAACTGAGAACGCTGCACAACCACAACGACGACGGACAGTGCAAGGAACAGCAGCAGCACAAACCCAAAGGCAGAGAGGATGCGGGTGCGGAGGGTCACTGGTCGGCCCGCAGGCAGAACCCGACTCCACGGATCGTGTGAATCAACTTTGGCTCGGACGTATCGACCTTGCGTCGCAGATAGCTGATGTAGGTGTCAACAACCGACGAATCGCCGTCGAAGTCGTAGTTCCACACATGTTCGAGCAGCTGTGCCCGACTGAGTACTCGTCCAATGTTGCTGATCAGTACTTCGAGCAGACGGAACTCGGTTGGTGATAGTTCGACGACCACACCGCCGCGGGTTACGCGGTGTGCTTCGGTGTCGAGTTCGAGGTCTGCGCAACGATGGACAGCGGTGTCCGCAGCGCTAGTGCGGGCGGCCAAACGAAGCTGCACTCGGGCCACAAGCTCGGCGATCGCAAACGGTTTGATCATGTAGTCGTCGCCGCCACTCGTGAGCCCGAGCACTCGGTCCTCGGTGGCATCACGAGCGGTGAGGAAGATAACCGGTGTTTTGTCGCCCGACTCTCGCAATCGACGCAAGACCTCGAAACCGTCGAGCTCGGGCATCATCACGTCGAGGACGATCAGGTGAGGCCGATGCTCGGCGACGGCTTCGAGGGCCTTACGGCCGTCACTCGCCGAGATCGTTGCGATCCCGGCGAGCGACAAACCTGATTCGACGAGGAAGCGAATGTTCTCTTCGTCGTCGGCCACTAAGACAAGTGGGGCATCAGTGCTCATGTGCGATTGGGCTCATGTGTAATTGGGCTCATGTGTAATTGGGCTCATTTGGTTGGACTCATGTGGTGGGAAATGCCTGGCTGATGGCGGTGGCTTCTGCTGACACAATCGATCCATCGACAAGGTCGCTTGCTTGGTCGGTGATGGTCGTTGACCATTCGTCGACGATGTCTTGTGCTGCACCACTGTCGAACAGTGTGGTCGTCAAGGTGGTGACCGCTTCGTCATAGAGGGCAGAGAATTCAGCTACGGACAAGAAACGATCCGAGAGCACGTTGCCAACAGCACCCGGTCCGCCAGCGTTGCCTTGGCCTTCAGGCCGTTCGGGGCGTGCACCAGCTCCTTCGGGACGTTCGCCGCCTCCACCGCCGCCGCCAACGTTTGCGGTGTTGAACGCAAGGTTGAGGTCCCAGTTGACGACGGTCATCTGTTCGGTGTCGTAGTCGTAGTGGAGGTAGCTGTTGTTGCCTCGGCCGTCGATGTCGTCGGCGTTGCCGATCAGGTTCTGAAAGGCGAGGTACGTGGCGAACGAGTCGACGTCGAGGTGCTCGGGCAGCTCGGCGAGGAAGGTTGCGTCGTCGGCGGTGTTGATGAACTCGAGGAACGTGATGAGTGGGTCCATGTCGTCGATGCCAGCTTCCATATCGAAGATGTCGTCGTAGGAGTCCCAGTCGTCGCCGCGGTAGGTGTAGTCGCCGTCGCTCTTTGCTTTGTACAGCACGGAGTCTTCGGCATCGAAGTTGTCGTCGACCCACGCGTCATCGGGATTCTGAACCACGAGGCGCAAATCGGTTTCGCCATCGTTGACGGTGAGGCGAATGCTGATTGGGGATTCAGATGCGAGCCCGGCTGCGTCGAGCAGTTCGAGGGCGACCGCTTCGTTCATTGACGTTTCGGTCGAGTTTGATCGGACGACAAGGTCGGTCCAATCCTGGTAGCTCTGGCCGTCGACGTACTTGTCGAGACGGATCAGCCAAGGAAGCTCTTCGGGGTTCTCGGCGGTTTCGGTCGTGAGCGAGAACAGCGACGAGTTGCCCTTCAGGCGAAGCCCAACGTCTTCGAAGGTAGTGCCGTCGATTGTCACGGTGGCCGTGATCCAGTCCTTCTCGCTCGAAGCTTCGAACGTTGCGATCATTTCATCGTAGGCGCTCTGGTCAAAGCTGATCTCGATGTCGTGGACGACGCTGCTATCCCACAGTGCTACGCCGTCGACTGCAGCGATTGCAGCTTCGGTTGCGGCAGCGTCGCTGCTTCCTTCGGCGACTCCGCAGCCAACTGCCGCCACGGTGAGGGCCAGCGACATGGCTGTTGTTCGGAACATGGTTGAAAGGGTTGGACGATTCATGAGAGGAC
Organism: Herpochondria borealis; assembly: GCA_032274145.1. Lineage (NCBI taxonomy): Eukaryota > Rhodophyta > Florideophyceae > Ceramiales > Ceramiaceae > Herpochondria > Herpochondria borealis. The sequence continues at coordinate 16,624 of JAVCKV010213784.1, read as the reverse complement.
CTCCGTCGTGTCGACGTGTACGTGGCGCTGGAGGGTCCGGTGCCACTTGTTTGCGGTGAGCTCGGGGTTGAGCGCAGCCATTCCAATTCCGTACTTGCTGATCTTTTCTGGACGTCGGCCGAGGCTCCAAAGCACTCGGTCTGCCGCACAAGGCGTCGATGCTGATTTGGTTTCAACGACGTACTTGCCGCCGAGGTGTACCCGTGCGCTCCGGGCATCGAGGCATGCGAGGTTGGCGTCGATGGTGATTCGGCTTATGTCGTCGCATCCAGCGAGCGTGGTTCGTTGATACCTCGTCGTGATAGTGGGACGAAGATCAGCACTAGACAAGCCGTGGAGATCGGCGCCACGAAGGACGGTGTCTACAAACCCGAGGCCTTCGGTGCCGAGGAAGAACGGGTTTCCCGAAACATGGGAGCAGCGCTGCTTGACCGTGACTCCGCGTCGTCCCTTTGTCTTGACCTCAAGCATCGAGGTCCCGGCTTCGAGGTACGTCCGAGTCCGAACCTTGAACCGGTTCGGGCGGCCACGGGCAGCCCCGTTGTACGAAGCAAAGCCAGGTGTATCGAAGTACACCGATTCGTATCCGAAGCTGCGGTTGTCATCAATTTCTAAGACGGCAACGGTGCCCAGCAGGTTCTGCAACAGCTCGGTGAGTTCTTCATTGGTGAGGACGTACTTGCGGTCGACCCGCTCGAGGAGTCCAGCCGAGGCGGTGAGTTCTTCGAGTGAGATCGGCGCCATTGCTGAGATGTAGGAATCGATTGCTGGTCGCATGATTGTTGCCGTGCTGGTCATGCCTGCACCCCATCATTTGAGCGGGTGCTGCTTGAGAGAGCCGTGTTCGAAAGCGCACCGTTGGACATGTTTTGTGGAGACTGGCGAAGGCGGTAGCGAACATCTACGAGCGTCGTGTCGTTTACGAAGTCGACCTTGGTGACCTTGGTGCGCATGACCTCTGCGCCAAGCATCTGCTCGAGGTGTGCAGTGAGTGCAGCTTCGTTGATGAAGGCAGTCCCGAGCTGAAGTGTCTGGTGACGGTGGTCGGCGAAGAGTGCTGGATGATCAACAACAAAGAGCACGGCAAGGACGGTGACCATAAGTGCTGGTGTTAACCAGGCAGGCTCGATTTGGAAGCCGGCGAGAAGACCCAGCGCCAATGCGCTGAAGTAGTAGGCGACTTCCTCTTGGGCGAGTTCGGAGCTGCGGAGGCGGATGATCGACAAGACACCGAACAACCCAAGCCCAAGCCCGGCGGTGACGTCGGTGGACGACAGCGCTGTGGCCACAACAACAACACCGACATTGATGCCAGCGATTGCGACCACCATGTCTCGGCGCCGGTAGCGACGGAAGTAGAGACCAAAGACAAGCACCGTGAGGGCGACGAGGTCGAGAGCGATCAGGAGGGGGGTCGAAGTAGCCATACCCCTATGTTGCGGATCAACTTTGTGAGAACTCTGAGAACTCTCTCCGAGCTTCCGCAGACATTCGCGGGTGTGAGTACAGCACTATCTAGGCCAACGGTGTGCCGGCGATAGAAGTGGAAGCTATGGCGTTGGGCCCGACAGCGAGCGCGGTGGTGCGAGCCGTTCGAGCGCTACAAGAAACATGAGTCCGACCATGACGCCGAGGGAGTTCGCGCTGATGTCCTCGGCCTCAAGCCTTCGGGTCTCGGTGAGTAACTTTTGCATCAGTTCGATGCTGATGGATGCGGCGAATACGCCAACGGCGAGGTCGCCCAAGCTTCGACGATTTCGAAACAGGAGGCCAATCACGACCATGACGCTTCCCCATCCGACGAGGTGCGCAACTTCGTCTCGCTCCCAAGGCACATCGCTACGGCTAACGAGGTCGGTATCAAACGTCTCTTCGACACCGCGCACAACAACTCGTGCGCCGTCAGCGGCATCGCCAACCGCCGAAAATCCGCGTGAGGACAAGCTAAACCACAGAACGATCAGGACCATGCAGGTCATTGCCAACACGGCAAGCGTTGCTGCGAGTCGGCTGCCACGGACTGGTTTCGTGACTGATAAGTCGTCGGCAGCGTTCGACGTACGGGACTTCAGGGACATGGTGCCAAGGTACAGCGGAGAGGTAATTGACCGTGGTCAGTCGTTGGTCACATACACGCGTGGGCGCGATGCCTGCTGCCATTGGCTCACTCAAAGCCCAAGCCTTCTCGAGTTGTGCGAGCTCGTCGCCAAGTCACTATGTGGCGTCTTTGAGCTGCGTGTTTGTCGAGCTACGTTGCACGTTGAACAACGCTCAACGTCAGTGGTATTGTGGCTAATACGCACGTTGCGTGGCGGCTAAGTACGGCTTTGGTGGAAAATGACTATTCGGCGTTTGTGTGATCTGCGCGTTCTGTTGACGGCGATCGTGGCAGCAGTGCTTGTCGCCGGGGTCTTAAGCCTTACGGCTTCACCCGTGTCGGCAGCGCCACAACAGGGCGGCAATGCCCTTTTGTGCTCGACGATCGCGAATGCCGATGGCACGTCATTTGTCGCCGTCACGCTGATCGAGGGGTATTCGTTCCCGTTGCATCTTCGCCAAGAGACAGCCAACGGTGGCTCCAAATGGGTCAGGACAGTCCAAGAGGATCAGTTCGGCACCCCGAACGGTTTCCCTCAGGATCTTGCCGACGGAGCTGGCTACTTCGTTCGCTATCGCCGTGGCGGTGACGTTCACGATGTCACGTGTTTTGAGGGTGGCCTTCCCCAAGCCCCTGAGTGTTCGGTTGAGCCCTGGTCGGTTGGCTCCGATGCGTTCTGGAGCGTTTTTGTTGAGGCCAACAATGGTGCCGCAGACTTCACGCTGTTCATCAATGGCGACGAGATCTCGTCCAATGACACCCCGTTCACAAACGGCGCAGGCGATGACGATGTGTGGTTCGATATCGACCGATTGGCGACCCCTCGCCTCGATATCGAGGTAGCTCCGACAGCAGCGAAGTTCCGCCGTTCGTCATGTGGAGCGGTACAGCAAGACCGTGTTGGCCCAGGCGCCTGTGACGTGATGGCTTCGGACAACGATCCCGGCCGTGTCTGGATCGAGCTCGATGTTGACTTTCCGGTCGACTTCACCGTTGTCCGTAACGGTGCAAATATCGGCGAAGCGCAGCCGATCAAGTTCGCGGACTTTCCGTTGAGCTACCTGGTGGCAAACGATTACTACGAGGTCACTGGCTCGGTGGGCGACACCTATGAGCTTCGTTACGGCGGAATCGGTGTGGTTTGTACAGGCATCATCCAACCTCCTCCGCCCGATGGATTTGTGTGCACACAAGATGGCGACACCCTGACGTGGACAGATCAAGGCGCCGACAACGGCCGCTATCACGTCCGCCTCGATCAGGGCTCGACAACGAAGTGGGAGAGCACCGTCACAACACCCTCTGCAACGATCGACCGGCCCAACGATCGCTACCTCATCCGGTGGCGCATCGGCGGTGACGTAGTCAGTCGTTTCTGCCCATAGGGGCAGTTGCTTGTCGGCTGTGTCTAGTCACACCCGACCATTAGCTGAGGGTCGGCGGGTGCAAACTCGAGCCTGGTTTCGGCTCCTTGGGCAACCGCTTGAATGCGGTCCGCCGCAACGAGGGTGATTTGGAGGTCGACCGATTGGTCGCGTTCAACCGCAAGCCAATCAACAGGCACGGTGATGCTTCCTTCGTCTGATCTGACCCAGGTGAGACCGTTCACAACCCACCACAGGTAATCGGTCGAACAGTGCGTGGTGTAGCCAATGAGTAGGCCGGTTTCGCCAATGATCAGCTCGGATGGGTCGCCGAGAATCGGAAGTTCAAGATCGTTGGGGTCTGGTCGGGTGAGTTCGCCAGAGGCGAAGGTTGTGGGTTCCCATAGTTGAGGCCAACCACCTTCACTCATGGCAATCGAGAACTCCCCGGTGGGAAGATGATCGCGGGCAACGGCCACAAGAATGAGGTGTGGGTTGGCGTCGGCGGTGCAGTCTTCGCTCTCGGGTCGTAGCGGTGTGAGAATCGGGTAGAGCACTCGATTCACCCGGTCGAATTCGAGCCGTTCGATCGGACCAAGGTCGCAGCTACCTGACTCGGCGAGAATGAACTCAAAGAAGACCTCGCTCTCTAGATCAACTCCGAAGTCGGCTACCTCCGGCGGCAGATAGCCAAAGTCGGTCACTCTCCGGACGGTGTATGGGTCGCCTACGGCGATGTCTTCCACAAGAAGTCGATACGGCACCGACTCGTAGTTCGCATCATCTCTCGGGACCTGGGGGTCCACTATTGCCAGCACTGCGGTGGTTAGATCGTCGGCCGATCCTGGCTCGTCGATGGGAAGTGGTTCCATGACGCTTTGCACCTGGCCGGATCCGCATCCGACATGTAGGCCCTGAATGACCACACTCCAGGGGGCCTTGGCGATTTGGGTTCGACGCAGGAACGCCACGAAGCGAGTTTGTGCTGGTTCAAAGTTGACCGGTTCAGCGAGCGGGTCAGCCACATCTCGCTGCGCCCAGTTGGAGCTGACGATGAACGAACGGTCAGCGGCGAATTCTCCCGCAACGGCCGGGCCGCCTACGTAGAGCTCTTGATGTTCACCGGTCCGGATCAGGGTCCATGACTCTCCGCCCGAACCGTCATCAACACCGTCGACCCGAACAGCCGAGGCCAGAGTGCCAGTGATGACGATGTCGGATTGCTGGATTAGTGCCTCAAGGCTGGGGGCGGGGTCGTAGTCGTAGGTGGGCATGCCCGATTGCAACAGGCCGGCGACGTGCGACGCGTTGTCACACTGCAGAACACCATCGGCTGATGTGTTTGCCGTCGCGGTGTTGGATGTTGAACTACAGGCGGCGGCCACAAGTGTGAGTGTGGCGATGCAAAGCAGGCCAAGTTGCCTCGCGTGTCGAACGGTTCGTGGTGACGTTTTCATCGTTGCCTTCCTGTTCACAGCGTGGGCGGTGTTGTGGGCTATCTGTTGGGGTCGATAGGGATGGTCGTCCACCAGAGGAGTTCGCCCGTTCCCCGGTCGAGGCTCGCCACACCGAGTTCGGTCACAGCGATTGCCCGAGTGTCAGTGAGCGAGGTGTTGACCGAGCTTGCGGTGCCGATCGATGTTGTCCAAAGGGGTTCGCCCGTACGTGGATCGAGCAGCGACACTTCGCCGCCGCTCGCTGCCACCAGATGGGTCTCGTCGGCTGACACCGAAGAGGCCAGTAACGAATCGTCCTGCCAGAGCCAGGCTTCGATATCGACGTCGTATGCGCCAAGCGAATTATTGGTATCGATCATGACGACTCCGTCCACTGATACCAGAGGGCGGCCGAGGCGTTCATTGGTTCGACCGAGCTCGGTCCCGGTGGCGTCGAGAAGAACGCTGTCGGACTGAAAGCCAGCAACAAGGGCCAAGTCGCCACCGACAGCGGTAAGGCCGGCAAAGCCGTCGACCTGATCGTTGATTCCGTCATCGAGTGGCCGTTGTTCGATGATCTCACCTGTCTCACGATTCACAACGCCGATCAAGCTGCCGCCATCGACCTTGGGGTCGTAGCCAACGCTGACGATGGTGTTGTCCAGCAGCGCGAAGTATCCGCAAGGAACGTTCGCAGCGGCCCACAGCCGGTCACCGGTCGTGGCGTTGAGGGCTATGAGGCCAGTCTCTTCCTCTCCACATGCCAGCACGAGGTCATCCTCAGCCACGACGGGGTAGCTGGAATCGGTCCACACGATGTCGCCGGTGACACGATCTACCGCCGTTACGCCGGTCTGGGTGCCGCCGACAACGATGCCGCCAGCAAGGATTGGGTTGTCGAGCTGATGAGCTGTGGTCGACTGCAGGTCGCCGGATTCACCATCAACGATGACGGTTTGGCTTCGGTAAACAACGGCAACATCGTTGTTGTCCAGGGCAAAGGCGTTTGCGATCTGGTGCGGGTCGGTCTCGCTGGATTGGAAACAATCGGGCTGTCCGCAGCCGGTCAAGGCTCGGTCGCCGAGTGGTGCGTCCAGTTCAAGAACAAGTGCCTCGGTCGCTCCGTCATCGGTGCAAAAGTCAGCGAACCGATCTCGCCATACGTTGGCCACAATGTGCACTTCGGTCTCGGTCTGCTCGACGGTGAAACCTTCGAATCGGGCGCAGTTGCTGGCCACACCACCAAAGTGTGTGCGCACAAGCAGCGTCTGTCCGTCGGGCGTAGACGCATCGAGGGTCCAATCGTTCGGCGCCACCCCATCTATGACCCCGTCAAGGGCTCGGCCCGCGCCGCAGCCCGTGAGAACGGCGGTCAGCGCAATCCAGATTGTGAGGTAGATGGTCTTTCTCTGCACACGTTCCTCTCGGTTAGCAGGGCGTATTGCTTCTACGACTGAACGAGCGACTGAGTTCCCGAGAATATCTGGCTACGGCGCCTCGGCTGAAACGTCATTCTCTGGCCGCCGGAGGTATTCGATTTCCATGGGACGCACCGGGCCGCCCCATACGAACAGCAATGTCGCCATCGAGATTGTGGCAAGGCTGACTGATATTGCGCCTACGAAATCGATTGGCGCTATCGGAAACAGGAGCTCAGCGAATGCCTGGTAGATCAACAGCCCAATCGAAATCATCACCGGCACAGCTACTGCTGCCCAGTCACATAGAGAAAAGGCCTAGCCATCACCCAACGTTTACATCGCGCCTCAAAAAGTGCCCTGACCCCTTTTTCGAAAAAGGGGTCAGGGCACTTACCGCAAAATGGGGTCAGGCGCCTTGAGAGCTCTACGACGCGCTAGCTGATCTCTCGAGTCGAGATGTCGCGACCTTGAGCGAGTTGACAGCCGCCCGTATGGATCTTGAAGATGCCCGAGCGTTGATGCGAGAGTCCGGAAAGCAACAACTGCGAGAGCTGCGAGCGTCGAAGGCTTAGTAGACCGAGCGCCGGTCAAGGACTAACGCTCTCAATTTCGCGACTTTTCTGCGACTCAATGGTCACCTACGGGCTATGGATGCCCCGTTGGCGGTGCTTCAAGCTGTCTTGGACATGACTGCTGCTCTGGATTGAGCGCTGTCCAAACAATGGGGGAGGATGTCCAATGGGACGTTTTCGATTGATATCAATACTGCTGGTACTCGTGCTAACTGCCGCCGCCTGCGGTTCAAGTGATGAGGGGGCTTCGGGGAGTACAACGTCTGCGCCGGCCACAGCTGACACCGAGGCGCCCGAGACGGCGGATCCTGAGCCAGCTGGTGAATCCGAACCTGCCGGTGAGGCAGAACCGGCCGTCGAGCTTGAGGATGATCTGATCATTCTCTGTACACCGCAGGAAGAATGGTGTGAGGCCGCGGCCGCAGCGTTCTCTGAGGTATCTGGCGTAAACGCCGAATACGTCCGGTTGTCGACCGGTGAGGCAATTGCCCGACTCGAAGCCGAAGGCGACGATCCATCGTTCGACGTGTGGTTTGGTGGGCCGAGCCTCGGCCCGGCAACCGCCGCATCCGACGGTTTCATCGAGCAGTACATTTCGCCGAACGCCGCTGACATTTCCGCTGACTTGCAATCAGGCGACGGCACATGGACCGGGATTTACGTGGGGGCGCTCGGGTTCTGTTCAAACGCTGAGTATTTGGCGGACAACGGCCTCGATGCTCCAACGTCATATGACGACTTGCTCGACCCGGGCTTCGAAGACAACATCGCCATGGCCGATCAGCGAACATCAGGCACTGCGGCCACCGCTGCGGCGAACCTTGTGGCGCTTCTCGGGAGCGAAGATGCAGCACTCGACTATTTGGCCAAGCTCGACGCCAACATCTTCCAGTACACCCGAAGTGGTTCGGCGCCAGGGCGTATGGCCGCCCAGGGTGAAGTTGGCGCTGCAATCATCTTTGCTCACGACTGTGTCTCCTTTGAGCTGGAGACGGGCGTTGATCTGGTTACCTCGTTCCCAGCCGAAGGTACGGGCTTCGAAGTTGGTCAGGTCTCAATGATTGCAAACGCTGAGCACCCGAACGCAGCGAAGGCATTCATCGATTGGGCACTGACCCCAGCCGCACAGGAAGTGGCCGCAACGGTCAATTCCTTCCAGATTCCATCGCACCCCGATGCAGCCGTTCCCGAACAGGCGATCAGCCTCTCCGATGTGGTCCTCGCCGACGGTTACACCGCCCAGCTGGCTGAAGACCTCCGTGGTGGAGATTTCCCAGAGCGGTTTGCGAACGAGATCCGCGGTGGTGCAGACGCACCCGAATAATCATTTGCCCTGACGGATTTGGGTATGGCTCGTCACTGTTCACTCGGTGCCGAGGCATGCCCTGTCTGTCAGTTATTCGTTTGTTGTTCGTCGAATCCATCACGTAGAGAAGTAGAGGAAGGTTGCACATGAGTGCAGTGCAAGGACGCCGAAGCCCGAGGCTAGGTCGCACGCTTGCGGCTCTGGCTGGTCGGGCTCGCGCACAGGGAGTGCTCGGCGTTGCAGGAGCAATCTCGGTGCTCATCATTATCGGATTCGTTATTTACCCAACGGCCGAGATCATCGCGAAGTCATTCGGGGTGGACGGGCGGATCGAATGGAATCGACTGCGGGGAGCAAGCCGCACGCTGACCACGATTCGCAACACTGTGTGGCTCGGGTTTCTCGTCGGTTTGATAGGTACTGCCGCTGGTCTCGTGATGGCGTTGGTGCAAGTTCGCACCAACGTTCGCTTTAAACGATTCCTGCATGTGGCGACCTTGATACCCGTTATCTCGCCGCCCTTCGCTGTGGCGATGTCCGTCATCACCTTGTTTGGCCGAAGCGGGCTCATCACGAAGGACATCTTCGGTCTTCGCTACGACATCAGTGGACTTGATGGGCTTGTGCTCGCACTATCGGTTTCCTTTATGCCGGTTGCGTATCTCAACTTTGTCGGCATGTTGCAAGCTTTCGATGGCGCACTTGAAGAAGCAGCGACCGATCTTGGAGGAAGCCTCACCTACCGCTTCCGCACGATCGTGCTCCCGCTGCTCGCTCCCGGAATCGCCAACTCGTTCCTGCTGCTGTTCGTGTCGGCCATCGCCGACCTCGGCAACCCCGTCCTTTTGGGTGGCGGCTACGACGTACTGTCCTCGCGCATCTACCTGGCAATTATTGGCGAGTTCAATCTCGACAAAGCAGCCGTCTTCTCGGTCATGCTTCTCATCCCCTCATTGTTGGTGTTTGCCGCCCAGTATTTCTGGCTCCGCAACCGTGAATACGTCACCATCACCGGTAAACCGGTCGGTGACGTCAAACCAATCGACCAACGTCGCGTGCTCTGGCCGCTCGTCACTATCGGCTCGGCAATTGCTGCGTCCATCGTGGTGATCTATGGCTACATCGTTGTGGGCGCCTTTACCCAAGTGTGGAACATCAACTTCACGCCGACCTTCGACAACATCCAGTTCGTCCTACAAGGCGCCGGTCGAGAAGCACTGTTCGACACGGTGAAGCTCGCTGTCCTTTCCACCCCAATCTCGGCATTCGCCGGGCTCGTCATCGCCTTCGTCATCACGCAGCGAGACTTCAAAGGCCGAGGCTTGCTCGACTTCGCTTCCGTGCTCGGCGTGGCGATTCCTGGAACCATCATCGGTATCGGCCTCTTGCTCGCCTACAACGACCCGCTCCTCGGCGGACTCATCCCCGAGCTGACAGGCACCGCTGCGATCCTTGTCTTGGCCTTCACGATCCGTAGCTTGCCCGGCGTGGTTCGGGTAGCGGTAGGTGCGCTCAACCAACTCAGCGGAAGTCTCGAAGAAGCGTCGATCAGCTTGGGCGCAACGCCAGCACAGACGTTTCGCAAGATTATTCTTCCGCTGATTCGGCCTGCCATGTTCTCGAGCTTGGTGTGGAGTTTCGCCCGATCCATGACGTCACTCTCGCCGATCGTGTTTCTCGTGACGCCGCAGTGGCGCATCATGACCGCCCAAATTCTCAACGAAGCCGACCAAGGCCGTTTCGGAAACGCCGCTGCCTACAGCGTCGTTCTCGTCACCGTCGTCCTTGCTGCTATCAGCTTGCTGGCCCTCACCACGGGCTTCAAAGCAGACGGCCAAGGCGCACTATCGGACAGGAGTCCACGATGACCGTTCCCACAACCGTTACGCCACTGAAGTCGCCAACAACGGTGCAAGCCGCCGGTACCGTGCGGGTCGAATCTGTTCAGAAGATCTTCGACTCGAACCGGGGCCAACACGAGGCACTCAAGAACATCGACCTCGAGATTCTCGATGGCGAGTTTCTGACCATTCTTGGACCGTCGGGCTGTGGCAAGACCACGCTGCTGCGAATTCTTGCTGGTTTCGAGCAGCCAACTCGAGGCGACGTTTATCTCGATGGCGACATCATCACAAACATGCCACCCAACAAGCGGCCGATGGCGATGGTGTTTCAGAGTTATGCGCTGTTCCCACATCTCACGGTCTTCGAAAACATTGCCTACGGACTCAAGCTTGCCAAGCTCCCAAAGGAAGAGATAGCTGAGCGGGTTGAGGTTGTGCTGTCGATCATGGATCTTGTGGGTCTCGGCGACCGTCGGCCAACCCAGCTTTCAGGTGGTCAGCAACAACGTGTGGCACTCGCCCGGTCTGTTGTGGTTCGACCGCGGGTCTTGCTCTTCGACGAGCCACTTTCAAATCTCGACGCCAGGCTGCGCGATCAGATGCGCTCGGAGCTCCGCCGAATCCAGCGGCAGCTGGGTGTTACGAGTGTGTATGTCACTCACGATCAGACCGAAGCAATGGCAATGTCAGACCGCATCGTGGTCATGAGCGAGGGCCGCATCGAACAGGTCGGGTCACCCGAAGAGATTTACCGGCGTCCGTCGACCCTTTTTGTCGCTGACTTCATTGGCAAAGCCAACGTACTTCCCGCAAAAGCGGTATCTCGATCTGCGAACGGGCTTGTCGTTAACGTTCTCGGAAAACAAGTCGATGTTCCTGATCCTGGGGGTCTCAACGAGGACTTCGTCTTGGTGCTGCGCCCAGAAGACGTCCACCTCGAAGCGTGTGATTCACCCAACGACCAGCTCGTTGTTTCTGACGGCAAGTCGATTTCGGCACCGGGTTGGGTTCGAGCTATTGAGTATCTCGGCTCGGGTACACAGCTAACGCTTGAACTCCTGGACGGAACGCTGCTTGAGGCCGTGCAACACCACTCGGCGATTGAAGGGCCCGACACCCTCCCAGCTGAAGGATCAGGTGTCCTCGTCACGTTGCATGGCGCTGCTCTACGAGCTGTACGTGAAGCCGCCGACTAACCGCCGCTGAGGCGTTGCTATGAGGTTCTGGGATAGTTTCCAGACCCCGTTCATGAGGAGATGGTTCTATCGTTTTTGTCGTCATCGCTCTGGCTTTGGCCTTGGCTGCAACTGTTGCAGCCCTGTACTCGGCGCGATCTGAACGCAGCAAAATTCGGCAACGACTCGCTACTCGACAGGAACAGTTCTCGGTACTCGCCCACGAGATTAAGACGCCACTGGCGCTGATTACAGCGACCACCGAACTCATGCTCAATGAGGTGCCGGGAGACCTCACCGGCGATCAGCGTGCGTTCCTCAATGAGATCGATCAATCGACGGCTCGCATGCTGTTGCTCACCGACAACATTCTCACCGAAAGCAAGTTGCAAACAGGCGTGTTCTCGCCAACGTTCGCGCCGACCGACGTGCGCGATGTTGTGCGTGAGGTGTGGCGGTCGATGCGGCGCCTCGCTGAGCTTCGAGATCAGAAAATCGCTCTCGATTACCCCAGGGTCATGAGCAAAGTCATGGTCGACGAAGCACTGCTTCGACAGGCGATCGTCAACCTGGTCCAGAACGCAATCCGACACACATCTATTGGGGGAACGGTGACGTTGCGGGCATTCCAGAACGAGCAAGAAGTTGTTATTTCGGTGTGGGACGATGGTTCGGGCATGAGTCCGGCCGAACGCAAACGGGCGTTTCAGCAGTTTGTATCCCACGCGGGAGGAACCGGCCTCGGTCTTACGATCGTGGAGACGATCGCAGGCCTACACGGCGGTTCGGTGAAGGTCGACACGTCGTTGGGCAAAGGCGCAGCGTTTCTTTTGAAGTTGCCGAGAGAGCCCCGGAAATGAGCGAAGCCCCACGCATCTTGGTCGTCGATGATGAGGAGCAGCTTCTCGCTCTGACGTCATACGCGCTCCGGAGCGCAGGGATGCGAGTCGAGGCGGTCCAGACGGGGGCGGCCGCGCTTAAAGCAGTCAACGAACTACCTATCGACCTGATCGTTCTCGACGTTCTCCTCCCAGATATGAACGGCATCGACCTGTGCCGCCAAATTCGCCGCCACAGCCAGGCTCCTATCCTCTTTCTCACGGTGCGCTCCGATCAAGCCGATGTGATTGCCGGCCTCGAGGCAGGTGGAGACGATTACCTCGCCAAGCCGTTCAGCGTCGAGGAGCTACTACTGCGGATCAACGCGATTCTTCGACGGTCCAACCCCACGGGTGATGAGTTGCATCTCGGCGAGCTCTCGATTCATCTAGAAAGCCACGAGGTCTACGCCGCGCAAATCAGTGTTGATCTCACGCCCCTCGAGTTTCGATTCCTTCGGTACCTAGCGGTGAACCGAACAAGAATTATTGCGACGAGCGAATTAGTCGAAGAGGTGTGGCGTGTCTCGGATCTCGGCGCCCACGATCCAATTGTCAAGAGTGTTGTGTATCGAATCCGGCAGAAGCTTGGGCCGCCGCTTCCGGCCACCGTCGAGATTCGAAACGTGCGAGGCGTTGGGTACCAACTCCGTACTGTCGAAACCGAATAACCAACCGCTACGCGTCGAGCATTTCTTCGACCATGTCGATGAGTGCGCCTCGTTGTTCAGCTGTTGGGGGAGCGAGGCCGAAGAGGTCGATCAGCCACAGGCCGTCACCGACGACGCGGGCGAGGAGTGCAACGGTTGGGTCGATGCCGTCTTCGGCGAGTAGCCGGTTTTGCCAGCTGCTGAATTGTGCTTGTGCCGGGCTGAGGTCGCCGTCGCTCAGCGCTGCGGAGGCAAAGATGCCCGTCGCGGAGTCGAGCTCGGCTGGTTGATCCGAGCGCACGTAGTCGAGGTAGGCCTGAGCAAAGCCACCTGACGTGCGGTCGTTCTCGGAGGCGAGTTCGTTCAGCTGGTCGTCAGCTCGGGCGAGGGTTCGTTCCAGCATGGCGGCAACCAAGGCTTGTTTGCTGGGGTAGTGATAGAGCAGGCCGCCCTTGCTGACGCCGGCTGCTTCGGCGACACGATCGAGGGTGAGGTTGGCGACTCCGTCGTCACGCACGACATCGGCCGCAGCATCGAGCAGCGATGCCTGTGTCTTTGCACTCTTGGAAGCCTGTTTCATTCTCGATACTCCCGATCGACGCCGCTCGCTAACCAAGTTTCTCGCCCCGGGGGCTCGAAACTCGACTGTCGCTTATTGCCCGCTGGGTGGCAATTCTTCGTCACTTCGTTTACTGTACTCCTCAGACGGTTTTTGTAAAGGTGGTTCCACAATGAGTGCAGTCAACAAGCTCAAAGAGAAGGTCGCTGGGCGCGGCCGGAAGGCGCTCAAGGGGAGCGGAGCTCGCGCAGCGAACATACAGGCGAAGGTGGGTCGTCGAGCGGAAGTCTCGACAACAACAACTTACGACTACGTCATCGTTGGTGGCGGCAGTGCTGGTTGTGCCATGGCCAATCGCCTCAGCGCCGACCCCAACAACAAGGTGCTCGTACTCGAAGCTGGTCGTAAGGACTGGAAGTTCGATGTCTTCATCCACATGCCAGCAGCGCTCACCTATCCAATCGGTAGTCGCTTCTACGACTGGAAGTACGAGACCGAACCAGAGCCACACATGAACGGCCGCAAGATCTATCACGCACGCGGCAAGGTGCTTGGTGGTTCGAGCAGCATCAACGGCATGATCTTCCAGCGGGGCAACCCAATGGACTACGACAAGTGGGGCGCCACCGACGGCCTCGAAGGCTGGGACTACGCCCATTGCCTTCCCTACTTCAAGCGCATGGAAAACCGTCTCAAGGGTGGCGACGAGTTCCGTGGCGACGCTGGCCCGCTACAGCTCGAAACCGGCCCTGCCAAGAACCCGCTGTTCGACGCGTGGCTCGAAGCTGGTCCGCAAGCTGGTTTCCCAGCAACCACCGACGTAAACGGCTTCCGCCAAGAAGGCTTCGCGGTCTTTGACAAGAACGTGCTTCGCGGCCGCCGCCTCAGTGCAGCGCGTGCCTATCTGCACCCGGTGCTCAATCGTCCGAACCTCACCCTGAAGACACTCGCCATGGCGAACAAGATCTTGTTCGACGGCACGAAGGCTGTTGGTGTCGAATACCGCCGCGGCAAGAAGACACATGTGGCCAAAGCCAAGAACGTCATTTCCTGTGGAGGCGCATTTAACTCGCCTCAGCTTCTGCAGCTCAGTGGCGTTGGCGACTGGGAACACCTGAACGGCCTCGGCATCGATGTTGTTTCGGACCTGCCCGGTGTTGGCGAGAACATGCAGGATCACCTCGAGGTATACATCCAGCACTCGTGCACCAAACCGGTCTCGATGCAGAAGTACAACGCCACGTGGCGCATGCCGTTCATTGGAATGCAGTGGCTGGCACGTCGAGGTCCAGCCGCAACCAACCACTTCGAAGCTGGCGCATTCGTACGCAGCAACGATCACGTCGAATACCCAAACCTCATGTACCACTTCTTGCCGATCGCGATCCGTTACGACGGTTCTTCGCCCGAGGGCGGCGACGGCTATCAGGTGCACGTTGGTCCGATGTACTCCGACGTGCGTGGCACCGTGAAGATCAAGAGCACCGATCCAAAGCAACATCCAGCGGTGCTGTTCAACTACCTCTCGACCGAGAACGATCGGCGCGAGTGGGTCGAGGCTGTTCGTACGACCCGGCGCATCATGGCCCAGCCAGCCTTCCACCAATACGACGGCGGCGAGATCTCGCCAGGGCCCGAGGTCGAGACCGACGAGCAGATCCTCGACTGGATCCGCAAGGACGCCGAGACCGCACTGCACCCTTCGTGCACCGCCAAGATGGGCCCGGCATCAGACCCCATGGCCGTCGTCGATCCAAACACCATGCAGGTACACGGAACCGAAGGCCTCTATGTCGTCGACGCATCCGTGATGCCCGCAGTAAGCAACGGCAATATCTACGCACCCACGATGATGATTGCCGAACGAGCAGCCGACCTCATCCTCGGCAACGAAACGCTCGCCCCCGATTACACCGAGGTCTACCGCAACCCAACCGCCGGCCAATTCCACGACGCCAGCAGTTAACAACAAGTGATCAGGTAGGGACAGTCCCTACCTGACCACTTGTTGGGTTATGCCTCTGCTCTGCATTTGCGGGTGGTTGCTGGTTCAGGTCGGGCCATCACGACTAGCCACCCAACAGTCACACCGATGGAGCCAAAGAAGGTGAGGCTGGTCACCAATCCTGGAATCAGGAACACGCCGTAGATCTTTAGTGCGGTCCAATTCTTCGTGAGGACAAAGAACAGCGGGCTGCCAATGAGGAGCCCCAGCCCAAGTACAGCGAGCAAGCGCCAGTAGTTCTGCTGCTCGAGGTCCCGGTCCCGTACCCCAATGAGTGCAAACTCATCGGTCCATGTTGCCTCGTCGACCAGGTCGAGTTCGTCCACGGTCATCGAATCTCCCCGGACGGTGTTGGCGTCGTAGATGTAGCCGTCCAACGCCCAGACAAAGGCGAAGTTGTCACCGGCGACGCTGAGCGCCAGACCCTGTTCGCCGAGTACATCGACCTCGGTCATCGACCGTTCGCCTCCTACGGTGAAATGGGTCGAGGCGACCCGCAAGAGCTCC
The DNA here is from genome assembly GCA_032274145.1 of Herpochondria borealis. Lineage (NCBI taxonomy): Eukaryota > Rhodophyta > Florideophyceae > Ceramiales > Ceramiaceae > Herpochondria > Herpochondria borealis. The sequence goes on along the minus strand of JAVCKV010213784.1, from coordinate 809 downwards.
GCCGAACTCAACGCATGGGCACGGAGCTCGACCCGACCGCCGAGCTCTCCTGGAGCTATACGAAAGAAGTCGAGCTCCCAGCCACCGTTTGGTGAGACATAACCCTCTTCGCTTTCGAACCGGGCTACCTCGACCAAGCCACTGTCTGCGGGGGGCGCCTTATCGTCGCCTCCCTCAAGCTCGTTTGGGTGCGGCACGATGGGCCAGTTATTTGCGCCACGCCAGATGTGGGTGTCTCCGCGTGACTCGACGCTGATGATTGGATTGGTAAACGGATCGGTTGGATGTGCATAGATCACGGTCTCGGTCCCTGTGGGTACAAGCGGCGGTAGCTGCTCTACCCCAACGAGCTCGAAACCCGACAGCAGTAGGGGAGCAACGCCGTTATCGAGCGGAGACTGTTTGACCTCGTCGGCCACTTCCTCGACTCCAGAATCTTCGGAATCGGTGACGTTTGTGGTGTCGGTCGGAACCAGCACAAACGCAGCCAACATGCCAATAAGCAAGGTCAGCGCAAGTCGAAAGAGCCACGTTCCACTGAACTTTGGATGCTGGCCTTGTGGTTGTGCGTTGGTCCAAACGTTTGCTGCACCGCGAGGAGTGCCTCGTTCGGCTCGTCGTTCGAGAAGATCTTGAGTACTCATGCTGTACCTCCTGGAAGTGATGTGATGGTTGTGCCGTACTCGTGGCGAAGCTGTGCCCGTGCGCGACTGGCACGCTTGCGAATGGCCGCTGGGGTCATGTCCAGCTCCTTAGCGATGACGTCGTGGGGTAGTCCCTCAACGTCGGCCAAGTAGATGACAGCACGG
>JAVCKV010213673.1:0-16401 GCA_032274145.1 Herpochondria borealis | reverse complement strand
ACAACCGCCCGGAATCGGACCAGATTATAACAATGCTGGAACGCTCTTGTTGTCCTTTTTAACCAGCGAACCACAAACCGTCATTTATTCACTCACCAGACCGTTATGCAACATTCTCCCGCAACACCGACTCGTGTTAGTCTACTCGAGAAAAATGGGAACTGTTAGATACCCCTCCGTATCTATCTTTCTTGCGGGCCTTCTATGTTGATACGAGATCTGGAACCGGCTGCATTCCAGTGCGTACACCTCCCGAACCAAACGGTCCGCTGTGCTGAACATACACATACCGTCCGCTGCTGTAGCTCTGGAACAGCTCATACAGGCGACCAAGTCATTTCCGCCGAAACCTTCCAGAGGCCACACAGAACACGAAAATGCCCAACTATCACCCCTATAAATACCGCTGCTGCCCTGCCTTCCCTGCTACTGGTCGCGACTCACAACCCCTCACACCCCACACCCCATCACACCCCATCACACCCCATCACACCCCATCACACCCCATCACCATTTCGTCAGCTGCGCAGCACCGCTACCCGTTTCCATCAGTCGCCCACAGACAAACAAACACACACACACACGCACGCATACAACCTCCGCTCCTTCAAGCACTCGGGCGTAAGCACATTTTCGAAAATGTCCTTCAGGCGTAATCTGCCTGCTACCACCTCCAGAGCGACGCAGTCCACTCATGCGTCACCTTTTTCTCATTTGGGCGGTTCGGATGAACTTTTGGAAGAATTGGAATTCCTCAGGTTACTTGAGGACTGGGCTGAGCTGGGCTCAGAGGAGAGTGAGGACGGGCAGTTCTGTAACGAAGCAGAGACGCACACGCCCGGACGACCGGGTAGCGCACACTGTGCGCCGGAGACGGGCATTCCGCATTCTGACGACAAGAACAAAGACTTGGACCCTCCAGCTCGGACATTGAGCGATGGAGAGCCCTCGGACGAGGAAGAAGGATGCAGTGATCATGCTAAAAGCGAATTCGGACAAGGCCAAGGAGTGGGCTCGGTGCTACGACATGTGCCTGGGTTCGGCACCCTGTGGATCCCGCCGCTGGTTGCAGGCGTCTGCCTGAACGACCTGGGGCTCCCCGTGTTGCAGGGTGGCTGCTCTTTCGACACCACCAGAAGTTTCGTGGGCGCGATCAGGGCTATTGCAGTGGAAAACATTCTGGGCCAGGCGGACACGGTGGCTCTTGCCGAATGCCTTGTACGCGGCACGGCGCGTCAAGCTGTCCAAATGATGGATAGAGTCGGCGCGTCCGCGACCAGCATCACCGAGCTGGGACTTAGTCTGGCCACCACGTTGGTTCGACCCAACGTGCGCGCTCGAGCGGCGAGAGCCGTGCGTGATTTCTGTCTGCCAGAAGGAGACCTTCTGGACGAGCTGTGTGCCGTTAACGAGTTCGAGCGGATGGCCGTGCGCTCTTGTTTTCCTGACGAGAAGTCGACGCGCATGATGATTGAGAGGCTACCATGGCGCATAGTTAGCGACATCGAGCGCATGAGCGACCTCGGTGTCATCAGCAAGCGGCTCCGACTGGCTGAACTTCTGTCGGTTGTACGAGTTCTTCTGTTTTCTGAATCTAATCAAACGTCGTACGGTATCTCGCTTGCGGCGCCGGTTGAGTCACATCTCGCGCAGGGTACGGAACATAGTGATAGCCACAGGTAAACCAAGGGTGCAAGTGTAAATAGGGACACGAATAAGAAAGACGGTACGGGCGATGCCTCGAATAAGGCTACAAAGCAAGGTTATGGAGGGGCGATACGAAGATGCACAGCTTATGTGGTAAGGTAGAACTCATGTTACACGGAGCTGAGATTACATTAAAGGAGCTTTGGTCACGTAGCTGGAACCACTGCTTGGAAGTACATGACTTCTACTGTGGTTAGTCTCTTTAATGGTGACTCTGGTTAAGTGCTCCAAAAAACATTGTTCACCGTGGTTCGGAACGATCGCGATTGGATGCCTTGTTCTTTGATGCATATAATGTGCACATAGTTTTAGCTGGATTTTATTCTCCACGTGGATTAGTGTGACTCCATATGAAGAACAGTGTAGTAGAACAAATCTAGCTGCGTATAAATACATAAAAACCTAAAATCTGTGTTTTTGGAAGCTTCATTTAGAAGACTACTAGAGTCTATAGTGATATCCTCTACAGTAGTGTAGTGGATAATAATAACAGCTCGAAAGCTAATAAAAGACGACTGAGGCTTCGATAGGCCAGGGATGCAAGTCCTGTCGGACATCTCAGACGGGGCGGTAGCAAAAGGGCGGTAGAGATGGGACGGTAGAGATGGGACGGAGAGCGAAGGCGCGCACGACGGGCGCTAAAAAGGGACACAAGGATGGGAAGCGAACGACGGTCGCAGAACAGAGAACGGAGGAGCACAACGGGCTGTAAGAGGGGACACAAGCGAGCGACGGTCGCAAAAGGGGGACGAGGGAGCACGACCGGCTCAAACGGGAACGGCTGGAGTCACCAAAACACACTTAATAGATGCTCTGGGACAGGGAACAGGGAAGTTCAACGCGCGCACGGCGCTTCAGCGCGCGGAACGAAGATAAGAAGGTACGTTACTGTTTATTGGGCGCTCGCGTAGAGAGACAGAAGCGCGGCTTATATAGCAAAAGAAATAAACTACACGTATCTTAGAGCGACTACCTTGGACCACACTATATGGCTAATATATGGTGGTAACCTTCCACCATATATTGTACTCATATACTATTAATTAATCTGAAAGAATTCATTCTACTACAAACAGAATATGAACTATTTCGGAGATGTCATGTAATTCGGAGTTTTATCATATTCATATGTGATACGATGACGCCAGCGGTCAAATATTCGTTTGTATGGTTGAAAAGCAATCGCGCCATGCTTCCATAGCACAAATCCGTGTGGCAAGCCCATCAGACACGAGGTGATCGTCGTGATCCCTTGAACGTCAGTTTTGAAATAGTCGTTTAGTCCGAGTATGGCGACAACCGCCCGGAATCGGACCAGATTATAACAATGCTGGAACGCTCTTGTTGTCCTTTTTAACCAGCGAACCACAAAACGTCATTTATTCACTCACCAGACCGTTATGCAATATCCAATTCATGAATCATCAATTCATTGATCATCAATTCCATCTCGCGCATTTATCTACGCGAGTTACACAATTATATCGATCATAATGTATCAAGGATGGAGGCCACGCACAGTCTGCTGCCTTATTAATCAATGAGTTAAGACGCGTTTAACGCGTGAGGAGTCGGTTCCGCACAAAGTCGCATCGCCAACCTTGAACCGAAGAACCAACACTAGTTAATCTGAATTGTAGCCGGACATTCGCAGATGATTGGATGGGCCCCCGCGCTCGCAGTACGAATTTGGGCCCAAATACCGAATGCAGTTCGGTGGGTGGGTACCCAGAAAACTGATACGAGCGATTTTTGACGGCGACGTTAGGGTACGGGGGGTGGCGAGCACGCAGGATCAATGAGGCAAGACTCAGAGAGCTGCGACGTTTAGGGACGGGTCCATGATTTAGTTTCATCAAACTTGTCGCCGAGTGCAGAGCTTTACCGGGTCGAACACTAGGCGCATTTATCTGCGAATGTTTCACTCTCCCCTGCACGCATTTATCGCCCCGCGTGTCATCCGGTATTCATAATCATCAAGTTTCCCAGACCCATTCGTCATCATTATGAGCGGTCATCAAGCGCAAGTTGCAGTGGCAGCTGGTCACCTCTTGGTAGCGACGAGTTGAATTGGGGGCAGAAAAAAAGAAAGTAGGCCAGCATGCGTGCGAGGAAATTTTGTGGACAGGAAACACGATGCGGATATTTACGTCTGTAAGATTCGAGGCACAGAATCTCGCTGAATACTGCACGCGCTGCGCGTTTGGAGTATGGATAAATAGCAACAAGGGTCCGTAACCCAGTAGCCAATCAGACGCTCTTCAGAACTCGGGACAGCCGCGTCCATACGCCTGCAACATGCAACATATACGATTGTAATGATGGGCCAAGGTCTGGCTAGGACCAACCGACCTGCCGCAACACGATTCCAGGAGACTGAAGATAATTGGATCCCCCTGCCCTAGCGCCCTCCAAGGAGGCAAATAGGGGAATTAAATCATGAGTTAAAACCATGTGGTTCTGGTACGGTAGCGAGAGAAGCGAGGACTGCAGGGCAGGCCTGATAGCCGACGAAGAATTGGAACTGAGCCGACCGGGAGCGACGCACCGCACCGCGCCTCCCGTGTAAACGCGATCCACGAAAATCCCGGCCGCTGCCTAACCGCCGATGAGATATTGATGCTTGTCCACTTCCTTCCAGGGAAATGAGTCAGATGCTTCAAGGAAAACAATCCGCTCCAATATATTTGCCGGTCTTCCAAAGTGCACAAGGTATGGTCTCCTTGAAGTGGGGCAGGAATTTTGAGTCCTCAGCACGGTAATGTTTTTATTAGCAGGCGCAGATTTCTGTGCGATGAGAGGCTTGACAGCACCCTGTATGAACATTGTTGGCCTCAGAAGCGGCAGATGTTCAACACGACAGGAAAATTGAGAAAGAGGCGCTAAGTACTGCGCCTCAGGAAAAGTTTGTCTCGGTGCTCACTTAGCTGGTTAAGAAGCTCGTAGTAATGTGCCTCATCGTCCGTGTGACCGGCTATGTGGTAAAAGGCTTAGTAAGCGGCGCAGTCAGAGGAGCCTAATAATGGACCGACTCCGGCATACACACCAAGAAATCATTTGAGAAACAGCGGCCCCGTTGGCCTCTGATTCAAGGATTCAACGAGGTGGACGCGGATACGAGGCAAGCAGTCAGAGAAGCGAAAAACGAAGACGCGGTTTAATAAGAAGCGCAGTCATCTGCGCTTCGTGGCGCAAAGACAGCCCTACTCGATAGATAATTAGTTGAAGTGGTCTCAGCCTCGTGCACGAAGAGCACGGAGTTCTTAAGGCCCACTTTAGTACGATTAACCGGAAACGAGCGCCGATACAGGTGCGCAAGCGGCGGCGGACGCGTGGTGAACTGCTTCGGCGGAAGATTTATTCCGCCTCGCGGCGGTATTTCTCAGCCTCAGTGCACAACCTGTCAAGGTCGTCACGCAGCTGGTCACTTTCGTCGCGTAAAGCTTTCTAGCTTTTTGGAGCCTCATTTAATAATCCTGGAGCGAGTGGAGGCGCTGGTCCCGCTGCACGGGAAAAGAAAGACCGCCACGGTTTCCGCGCGTCCGCGGTCCCTCCTGTTTCGGGTCCATCTCGCGGTCCCACCTCTTCACGGATTTCATGAACTCGCGGAGTGTGGTTGTTTGTTTATCTTAGCGGATACTTCCGTCAAGGGGCGTACGAAAGCCGGAGTAACCGCAGAGAACGTCTTTCAACACTACCGGCGATCCCTCGGCCTGCTGTAGGTTGCGGCAAAACCGCTCGCGCGCGAAGAAGCCATCGGAACCGCCATCGGCCAAGTTGCGGCTATTGCTTGTCTGGACCGCCACTTAGGCAGTATTGAAGACCTGCATCTGCGAGCCCGACGGAGAAACCGGCACAGGCCCGTCCTCATAATTTACCTCCGTATCTCCCGAGCCTAACGAAGCGCCATTGTTATTCTTGACAACGATTTTTGAGTTTTCCGCGTTGTGTTTTCCCTGATTAGTCCCCTCTTGGCGGGCTTTGACGACGCGACGCGCAGTGCCACAAGCCTTCTTAGGCGCTGATTAAATCAAGAGCCAAGTGGTTGACGATGGCCCCGCCGATGTGGCAGGAACAAAAGCCAAAACCGAAACCGTAGTTGGCACCGGGATTTACACGGCGGTCCGCGCGGAAGTTGAAGTCGTTGGATTTGAAGAAGATTTCACAGGCATGGGTGTGATCATAAGCGCAGGAGCGGGCACAGATTCAAAGGGAATTCAATTCGAAGCATCAAGGTCATTAGCCGATACCACCAGTACCGCAAACGCTGGCAAGGACGCCTAAGTGGATCATCTGCCTCCTCCGCCCTCGCGGAAACGAAAAGTGCCCAGCCCAGGTAGACTGAGGCTTCAAGAAGAGGGAGGGGTCTGACGCAAGCCGTGGGCGATCGTAGGAAGGCAGCAGAACATAGAGACGGCCCCTTGAGTTAGGGGAATCCGTCGCGCTTAACCTCACCGCAGCCGGCGCCCTAGTGGTGGCTGGAATTTTCACTGGAAGTTACGCAGAGGAATCGAGGCGAAAAGGGCAGCATCCATTAAGAAAGGACGCTTCGAGACAAGAGGGAAAGGAACTACGGGCGGCGGAATGCACTACGCGATTAATAAATTTTTCGCTGTCCTTCATGAAGAGGAAACGGGCACAGCCTCTTTCTGGATCTGGAAATTTCATCGCGTGAAGAAGAGCAGTAACATAATTCCTACGACTCTTCGAGTGAAATAATTTAAACTAACCCGGTGAAGATCTGTACAAGTCAAAGTGCAGACCTAGTAACGGGACACATCATTCGTTGAAGTTGAGTAGTTGGACTCAGGATATAAATCCTGATTCAGTCATGGTCACATTCGAGGGCTAATCTACGAGAAAAACTTTCCTCAGAGACTTACAAGAAACTTACTTCGTGCGTCGGGACCCGCCGACCAGATTATATCTGGAAACGTTTTCTTTCAAAAGTAATGATAACTACAGCGTCGCCTAATGAAGTAGTCATTAACCAAATAAAGAAACGTTATCATACACAAAAAGGCCCAAACTTCAAGGAATGCTATAGTACGCAGAAAACCACAGCGGACGGAAAACGTGGAGGAGGTAGAGAAGTAATGATTGACTCTGGCGCGCGGCGCGCCGTGATGACCGAGGTGGACATGAAAAACACACGGAACGATATTTGGAGGTTCGCGCTGGCGGGCTGTGAGTCAAGCAGGTCGTGGTGTTTCGGAACGTGAGGAGACTGTCACGGAAATGAAACCGCAACGAGAATGAAAGAAACACTACGCGGACATGCACAGGAAACGCTCTTGGGTGCTACTCAAAACAAGCCCGACACGAACGGGGAATATAGGGTACATAGAGATCATGCATTCCGCGCTGCGATGTGGCGCCCGTGGGAGACGGCCGAGGCGGAAACAAAACATTCAAGAGTGATCGGGGTGGGGTGGAATGTGTCGCGGTCAGTAAAAAGGCCGACGCCGATATGCAGAACATATCGCCGTCCACTTCGTGCAGTAGAACCGTATGGCATATCCTAAGATATGATAAATATCGGGCGAACATGTATGCTTGTGCGTCTCTAGTTCCCGTACACATAGTCGTCCACCTAGCCTGAAGAACCGTATGGTAGTCGGTATGTCAGCCGGTAGCTCCACACACTACACACAGGGAGGTAACTGGTAGAGTAAGTTTGCCTTGAAGCACCCTTTCGAGGTATTACTGGCAGCCAGATCGGCGGGTTCGTCAGGCGGTAGTTGTAGAGCAATTGAGCTCTATTATCGGATTCACAAAAGCGGAGTCGGGACACCACCAAGTCACCTGGCCTTGGTCACGTAGTGCTGCGGTATATCAGAAAAGGAACTCGAAACCCCCGTGAGGACTTCGTGGCTATAGACGTGAGAAACAATGGGACAGTAGCAGCGTGGGTTATTGAAGGAAGGGGGCACGTTTTGTAAGCGCGGTAGGGATTGGACGTCATGACAAAGCGGAAGGGGAGGGACTTAGGATGCGAGATACTGAGCTGATAATGTTCTGCGCAAGTACACTCAGTTCCTTTCCAAGGTTAAATGGTTCATTCTGATTTCTTCCCCACAGGACGTCGATTCTAGTAGAGCTAGGTGTCGTTCAAAACATGCTAAACAAGCGCGAGAGCGCAGAAAACAAAACCACACCGGTAAACGCGTAGAGGCAGGTAGCTGCAGAGCAAATGATTCGAAGCCCTCTTTCCAAGTAGCCGTAGAGTGGTAGAGAAAGGCGCGTGAGCTCCGAAGAAGTCCCAGAAATGTGACCCGCGGGACAGAGGTCCGAGAAGCAGAGGTTTTGTGGAAGACGAGAAGTCGGATGCTCTTCCAAGATGCCAGATGCCAGATGACCGGTAATAAGTAACTGGAGGCAAGTTGGCAGTACCGGGAGACCGGTTGAGGGTCGACGAGGTACTGCAAGGGCGGGGCTGAACAAAAGGGCGGCGTTCTAAGGCCGGGCGCTCGAAGGAGCACGCAAGAACCCGAGATCGTTAAGGAGGATTCTTGCAGAAAGCTGGGACAGACCGAAGACCTTGCTGAGGTTGAAGGTGAGTGGTTTTCGATTACCCACCTGACAGATGTTTTGCGAAGTTCGTCTCCACGATATCTTGCAAAGCACGTCAGTGCGAAACTGGTCCTTGAAGGGTTTTTGATGCGCAGCCAATCGGCCGAGTGACACTACACAGTCACAGGGAAACGATGAGTGTTGATTCCGCCCGAAGTCCGTCTGAACGTTTGTTTAGACTGGAACACTCACGTGTATTGAGATTCTTTCCAAAGACTTGTTGAGCCAGTCGCTACCTAGTTAGTTTAATGTAGAAGTAACAGCCGTAAAGCGGAGTGCTAAGCACCCAATTTTATTATCTCTACAGTGCCTCCTCGACGATGCCGCGCAAGCAGCTGTTGTGCACCAGTACGGTTAATGTCAATAGGACGGGTCGAAACGGGTGGCTGCGCGAGGCTCAATTAGTTGCAGTCCATTTACGGAAGGGCATGACAGCGCAACCTGTTCAGACCTGTACGGATATTCATGTGGTAGGTAAGCCGGAGGGCCCTGCACTGGACGGTAGAGCATCGCTCTAAAGCGCAGAGAAATCTACATCCCGGAGTGCAGCGTCAACTGCATGGCACTGTACATATTAGACCCATTGATTGTGCTGAATAAACCCGTTTCGATTACTAGATTACGCATTTCGGCGGACCTGACCGTATAAATCGGTCCGCCGGCTACTGATACGCGTAAGCGCAGAGGTCTGGCTGGATAACTGGTACCCGCCAATTCGATTTAATTTTACCAAAACTCTTTCGCGTCTTTTGCACTACACTTGGATCAGCAATTTAACCTGTATAGATCCGTGGCACTGTAAGGGGTGTAAGAAACATGTGGTTACATGTGTCCTGCGCCGCACTCATGTATTCACGTGTCGTGCATCATTTATATAGTGCATTATTCCATGTGTAACAGTGCATAAAGCGCACAGGTAATAAACGGTGCGCGAATTGCAGCACTGCGCTCATGTATCTTCCCGTCCAGGACGATAGATTCCACATTAGTACAGTAGTCACCTTGCGCCTGAAAGATTGCGGCGGGAATATAAAACGACGCTGTTCGTAGCGAATTAAGCTAACGATAGGGGCGGAATAGCCCCCCTTAGCGGTAAGGCACAGAAAAAGCTCGAAAAAACTGGTAATGTATGGGGGGCTTAATTGTAGAAGGTATTTACCTGTCGCAACTTGGTAGCTGCTTTTTTTCTCCACTCTCCCTACCATACTGTCACTCAAGAAGACTTGCCGCTGGCGCTTATGTAGCGCACGCCAGCAGTGATATTATCAGAAGGTAAGCTCGGTACCTGGGACTAATCCCACTTTTCGTAACAAAACTTTACACGTGACCACTAAAATCGTTCGTTTCAAACGCTCTAGAACCTCCGTAGGCTACTAGACATTTCTAAAGGTACCAAACATCACAGTACGCATTAAAATACCCAACATGGTACTGTTTGCGCTGCTGTACGCACTAGATTGTATGAACGGTGTCCACGCAACAAAATATCTATCGCTGTGTCATTGACTGGTGTAGAAGGGGAGCGGGAAGGGAATCTGCACGGTTCTAACACTCCCTGCAGATGTTATAAACGGGATAATTGACTGCGCGGATGGGAAAAGCGGACACGTGTGGCTGGACGGAGTGGTGTAGACCTACGTGTTGTGTTTCCAACTCAAGACGCTAACAAATATCCCAAAGAAAGGAAAGAATCGAAAGCGATACAGAAAAACAGAATGATAGAAATGCTTTACTTGGGCACACTTGTGGTATCCTCGGCAGTAACTTAGTAATTCCAAGCAAAAACAACCAGCGCCGTCCGAGCCGCTCATATAGCGGCTGTGCCGGCGGCCAAAGCGGATTTCATGGCCAAAAATGGCTCAAACGCAAGAAACCCTTAAAAAGAACTGCACAGGGTATTCCAGCTCCTTACAGAATCCTCCCATAACGCCACATGTCTTAATTTAGACGCCTCTTATAATGCTACTGTCACTAACCATAGGCCGCAGATATGAAGACACCAACCAGGGTTTATTCCAGCCAGCCCAAGGAACCAGCGGTCGTGGCACATCCGATTGTAATATTGGCGTAGAAGTGGGCCACGCAAAGTATGGCTTACACGTGTACATATCACCTCCGTCCGATTCGCAGGCCTCTTTTGCGCCGTACTAAAACTTTCCATAGACTTCTAGCAGGTTGACTAGCATATCTCAGCAGATATTGCTAGGAAACTGTCTAGAAACACAGAACTGTCCCCAGCATATTACTTCTAGACTATTAAGTACAATTCTACCGTGTTTTTAAGCATATATCAGCAGATTATGGTAGTAAAACCTCTAACAATTTAGCATTTATTCTAGCACATCCAGTGATATATGTATATTTAAATTGCCTAGGAATCTAGGAATGAATCTAGAATACCTGTAGAAAATTTGCAAGAAATTCGCAAAGTACTTCAAACCATTGTCAAGTAACTTGATTAAAACTTTCTAAGAACACTGCAAAGAATATTTACGATACAACCTGGCGATTTTTTAAAATGACCGGCTAGGAAAATTTCTAGCATGTCACCGTGAAGTATGCTCGGCCATTTTCGAAGACGTTTTAGAGATATGACATAGAATTCTTTTAGCAGTTTTTCTGGCCGAACTAGCACTTTTGTTTTAACCAATGCACATAAATTCGTTCCGAGCCTTCCAATAAAATCAGATCTTTTGAGGTTTTGTAAGCTGTTTTCGCAACATCTTCATAATAGTACTATAGAACTCTGTATAGTACTTTGAAGCAAGCTGCTGATCAAAAAAGTCCCTGAAGTAACTTGAATACAGCAAGCCGGCTCGCAGCATCCTTTTAAAAACTCTGCAAACATGTCTGTGATTTATCTCTCGCCTCCGTTCAGACAGACTTTTTCCGGATCAAGCACTAGTCATTTTTCAGTCAATGTTCTGTTTTTGTGGCTAGGTTGCTTGGGAATTAACCATCATCAAGGACCAGACGCACGGAAGTTCTCAGTAATACACCATGTGCATTGTACCGTTCTTTCTTTATCAGCTCGACACCAGAGGCTCTCTCCTCGACTACAGAAGTAAACCCTTTGATTTTTTCTTCAATTTTTAGAGTGTTAACCCACTTCCTTGTCGGTTACAAAATTTCGATCTCAAACAACAAGCTTGAGAGGCATTTTTACATCGCTCTACCGGCTCTTGCGTACATTTCTTCCCTAAATAAGGTACTACATCCCTTTTCTGTACCAACTTATCCTCGATCATGATTTATTTTCAATCTACCTCTACCTCTTCGGTTCCTCAATCTCATCCTTTCCTCCAAACTTTCGTGACTGGGGCATTTGTCTGTTAGGACACCCTCTCGGTTTTCTGCGCCAACTACTTTACATATTCCATATTGCAGCTACCGAGAGAAAGGGCATTAATCACCCCTTTCTGTGATTTTCTGCCTTTTCCGAAGTACCTGGTGTTGTTTTTGTATTATCTCGCGCTGTTTTAGGCAGGCTTTGCATGACAGTATCCTTTTGCATCGAAACTTGTATCATCAGACGACTATGCAGTAGTATGCAACTGTACGACTGCATATTTTTACTCTTCTGAACTATACCTGGTGTTGCATTACTGCCTGAATAAACGGTAGTGCATAGTAGCACCAGGTACGGTGGTTTTCCACTGTAGAGCTTTGCAGTTGCGTTCTACTCTAAAATTACAGTTGTGTGCTACGATGCAGCTGTACAGTGGTATGCGACCGTATGAAGGTACAGCGGCACTCGGTGAGCCGTGTAAAGCGGTAAGCGAAACAAGGGAGGAGGTCGTACGCGCATTAACAAACGAGAACGCACAGTCACGCCACGCTGAGGCGTCTGTGCAATTACAGCTATTTTTAAACTCGTACATTTCGTGAAAAACAAATATGACGACAACGACAACAACCAACACTGCTGGAATGATCAAGAGTGAAACAAAAGCCTTGCGCAGACCGTTCGCTCACATGCTTCCCTCGCCAAACTGTTAAACCTTGTGCCGCTTCAGCTTGGGCATCGAACTGCCGCGCAGCAGAACCCAAGCCTCAGCCGCCGTGCACCCTGCACCGCTGCCCTCGCCCGCACTGCGCGCAGCCCGGCCCCTGCCGCCCCTGTCGGCTGCGACGGCCGCACCCGCGGGAGTTGTGAACGCCGCGGGCTCATGGACAGCGGCTGGAGCGGTCGTGCCATTCCTTGTCGCTTCCACTGACCGTCCCAAAGACGTGACCGTCGCGGCCTCAGTCTTCGCGGTTGCTGTTGCTTGCTTCCCGGCGCTGCATGAGATCTCCCGAGGTGAAATCCCGACACTCACTGTCGCAGCAGCCTGTCGTTTCCCGGCCGACGCCGCACGTGCCGCGCCGGACCTCGTCTGCATGCCTTTGATCTTACTCTCGATCGGCTTAACCTCTGCCGCAGCGACATGGTTCCCCTCGCCCTCGTATTGCCTCCCAGCTTCGCTTTCTTCTTTGTCTTTGTTTGCGTCTCTCAAATTGTCTCTCACGTTGTCTATCACGTTGCCTTTCATGTTGTCGTTGGGTTGGGCCTCATCCATGTCCTTGGCCTTGAACGTTTTGCTGCCATCAACATTGTCGTTGCCCTTCGTCCTGTCGTTATCGTTGTCGTTCTCTTTCTTTTCCTCTGCCTCTTCCTCGCGCATTGTTGTGAACATACCATGAGAATTGCGATATTGCTCGCGATTCGGCGTCCCAGCCTGAGGTACAGGCCACAAGTGCGCTTTGAAGCCACGATCGCCACGATCGCCACGATCGCCACGATCGCCACGATCGTCACGATCGCCACGATCGCCACGATCGCCACGATCCGTGTTGAGCGTGAGTGCCGGCGGGCACCGGTCGCCCTCATCGCCGCAAACTGGGATGCAACGATAGTGGAGTCGAGCACGCGTGTAGAACGAAAGCGCTTGCATTTTCGGTTGCTCGCATCTCTTATCGATGCGCGGCCCAGCGCACGGCACAGGTGGGCGGTGCGTGGTGCGGTTCACTGGCTGCTGCGTGAATGAGGATGCCAGTCCTAGTGTGGAAGCGGAAGCGGAAGCGGAAGCGGAAGCAGATGCGGATGCGGATGCGGATGCGGATGCGGATGCGGATGCGGATGCGGATGCGGATGCGGATGCGGATGTGGATGCGGATGCGGATGCGGATGCGGATGTGGATGCGGATGCGCGTGCGGATTCAGATGCGCGTGCGGATGCGCGTGCGAATGCGCGTGTGCGTGGGCCTGCGCGTGTTGGTGCCATGTGCGTGTCCATATCCGTTTCCACGTCCATGTGCAAGTCCACTTCCATTGCCAGTGTTTTTGTGCGTGTCGGTGCCGATGCCAATGCCAGGGCTGATGCAGCGGTAGTACGACCGCGCTCCTCGTTTCTGAGATCGGTAACATTGTCACGGTGTGCGACGAAGCCGGTGTCCACAAGCAGTTCAGCATGTGGGATCGCGGCCTGGGCCACGGACTCAGGAAGCGCGGCTTGGACATCACTTTGAAATGCAGTGGCTGTGGCGGAGCTAGAATTGAGATCGGCAGATGCAGTCCGGCGCGCCGTTGCGAGAGATGCGGCGGCGATCGTGGTCGTATCGGGGTTGATATTGAGGTCGGAATCTTGTCTCAGGCTTCGGTAGGGGCCCGGCAATGGCATGACGCGGCGCAGTGGCGCGCTGGAGCGGCGGCTGCGTGTGTTTCGAGGCATAGAGTCTTCGCAAAGGAGAGAAAGAGAAAGAGAAAGACGGTGCTGAGTGTGTTGACCGCGGAATGGAGCGGCGAACGAGCCAGTGACGGTGGGTGACGACGGCGTGGACGCGGTACGGCGCGGCGATAAACAAGAGCCAGAAGCGCGAGCAAAGGGCGAGTGGTGACGAGCGCGTGGTAAAACGTGTAGTTCCGGTCCTTACAGCGGCCGCCGGAAGCCTGTCTGGTCGCGTTGTTTTCATGAGCATGGAATTTGTTAAAAATGTGGCTTCCACTTGGCTGCGCGCCCATTGCGTCCCTGCTCAATTGTAAACCGCAGTTTGTTTTCGCACGTTTCTCTCATTGACATGTGGCGCCGTCGTGTACTGTGCCAACAAACAAGTTTATTTATATATGTATGTATTTGTCTTAAGTCTGTACGTACACACATAATCACAGATGCATGCACGCACGCACGCACGACGTGGACGAAGGTGTGACACGCGGCGCTTGGCTCGCGCAAGAGATGCGGGGAGGAGAGGGTCATCGCGCTCACTGGCAATAGGAGACAGAGACGGAGCACAACGCGTGCGCGCGTTGTGAGGCAGAAAGGGGGTCTGGGATGCGGTGCTTGGTACGCAAATCACGTATAGGGGGTAGAGGTAACAGCCGCACTCTATGGCGAAAGGAGCCGGGCAGAGACGCAATCGTTGGTGTCGTGAGGGGGTAATGTGGGATGCGGCGCTAGGCTCGCTTAAAGTACGGAGGCGATAAACCGTCGCATTCGCTGGCGGCAGTACCGAGACGGAGGGATAATGCTCGCACGCGGTAAAGTATGAAGGGGGTCTGGTTTTGTAACTAAAAAACAAAACTGGGGGCGTTAACGAGTGGTCGGAGCTCAGAAAACCGAAACAAGGCACAAGAATCGTGCAGAGAAAGAGCTCCGAAGTACGGTGTATTTTATTGAGCGATCGCGATGAGACGCGCAAGTCGGCTTCAGTACTAATTTTTGAGATGGACACACGTTTGCTCTAATCTAATGAACTTTTCGTAGAATAACACTAACATAGTAGGGGTAGACCATATATATAGATAAGCAACTACAATGCATACCATAGCACAATTTTCTAAGCCAAGTACTGTATAGCTGGGTGATGTTCACAAGTGGTTAGTATCTATTAGCCCCTGGCGCATAAATTATGGGAATAATCTGAAATAACTCGAATAAATTCCATGAATTCAGAAGCCCAAGTGAGAAAACTGGCGCTTTCTCAGAGCGAAGACAGGTGGGTTGTAGTATACTAAAGTTTGCATGTGTTAGTTGTGTGCTACACCGCCGCGATCTGCCCGGCCGTTTCAAAGTGAGCGGAACGTGAAAAGAAGGAGCATTGTGCGAAGAGGCGCGGCAGGTAAGGCCGTGTTTTACATAGCGAACGACACGCGCGGCTTTTCGCACGTCGGGCGCATGCGGTGATGCGGGCGGGCAGCCAGTACTTGGAAGGCGTGCGGGCTTGGTCAGGGGGAAGTGAAAAGCAAGCATTCATCGCTTCGTCAAAATTTGCGGTTGTGATATTACAGCCAGGCGCGGGCCGCTCGGCAGGAACATTGAGGATAGCGGTTTTCTTGAAGTTGACGGACGCTTTCATAGACTTGACCAACTAGACCACTGGGGTGGTAGAAAGCGCGGGGGCTGTTAGCGTGGACCTCTGGCAGGTCAGTTCGACCGCGCGGAGCTCCACGACGCAAGCAGCTGGTTTTTTTACCCGCAGAGTGTTAGCCACTTGGGAGTATTGTTTTTGACGGCGCTGATTCTATCTTCGGCTTCAAAGCGCGTCGCGATTGAAACTGCCAATCTGTTCAGTGTGCGATGTCAGGTCACAAAAAGGAAACCCATAAGTCGGCGCGAGTGGTGTCGCAGCGGTGTCGCAGCTCGCAGACGAGTTTCTTAAAGCTCTTGGTATAATCGCGGCTGCCGTTTCCAACATCACTGCTTTTTCCTCTGTTTTCGTTATGTTCGCTATTTTATATAGTCCTCCGGCTGAAAATCGCGCCGGTCTGACTTTTAAGGATTCAAAAATATGATTTTCAGCTCATTTTTTCCAACCGGTGCCAATTAATGCACAAAAGATCCGATTTGTGTTCAAATAGGGCCCACATGAAGTTTTTCCGTCGAAAAGAGTGTTTAAAATTTTGAGCCTACGATCAGACATTCGTAAATCTTTTAACTTTACCGCCCACTATCATTTGATGGAAAAGTAATACAATGAATGTTCAAAGGGTTGGAATTTTTCCCAAGCAATCAGCGAGAGAAGGCAAAATACGACGGATCAAGCGATGCAGGGAAACCCCTTGGTGGGTGCTTTAAAGACGGTCACCGACTATCTGCACAAGCCGTCATTGATTTGATTTTAAGAATGGATGAACATCGGTTT
>JAVCKV010213563.1:0-16402 GCA_032274145.1 Herpochondria borealis | reverse complement strand
GACTAATCGGACTAATCCGACTACGAGTTTTTGTCTAATTTTCAGACGAAAAAAAATTGTAAAATAGAAAAGAACCCTTCACCATGGCACCCTCAAATTTGAATCGCCAGCCACCCGTAGAATAACTGTTGGACGCAACTCAAACGAGATTGCGTTCGTCAAAACAACGCTCTCGCTGTTAACACCCTTGCCCCTCGCCATCGTGTATGCATCAGTTTAGATATCACCGAGTCAATGTAGGTGACAAAAAGAGAGGTAAGTGGATAGTTCGCATGATAGTTCGCATGTTTTGGATGATGATTTGACGACAATGAAAGTGACTTACCTTGTACGAATTTTTACAGGCGTCTTCACCACTACGTTCTCGACACCTTCGCAATGGCGCCTCCCTCTGATGAGCCCGTTGACGAAGCTGTAGAGCTTCTCGTAACAGGAAAAGCTACAAGTGCCCCCGAGGCGATGGAATTCACACATCGCTTCTCGCCAGAAGAGCCAACAAGCACCGCAACATCAATATGCGCTCCAAAAAGCAATTTGACGATCGCTATGGCGAAGGCTCTTGGTCAAAACATGCCTCCCCCGCTCTCAAACGAGCCAAATCGCCTCCGCCCCCGCGACGAAAGTCTCCCACTCCGTGTCCTTGCTCAAAATCTCCTTTGAGATTCACCACAAACGTGACGTCGACACAGAGCTCTCGGCAGCAAACACGGAGCAAGTCGCCAACTCCGCCACTACCCACCCCAAGCCTCGTCAACTCGTCCTGTCGCAACACAAAGGATTCAATCTGTCGCCAAAGCAGACTATCCAAGTCGCGACAGCTCAGTTAAAGCGAAAAAAGAGTTTGACGACGCAACAGAAACAAGAAGCTTTGGGACATGGAAGGGGCCCACATGTCAAATAGTGGCCCCCTAAACATAGCTGTAGTGTTTATACCTTTTGCCCCCACCTATAAAGTAGAAAATTAGAACATTTCAACTTGCAAGAAGAACAAACAGACGACTTCCCCCCCTCGTGGGGATGCGAACTATCATGCGAACTATCATTTTGCACCAGGATGCCCCTCTAACAAACAGATCAACCATTGTATGGTTGATTGTTATTTAGCCCCAGACACTATGGGTATATATGCCTTGTTCGAGCCATGGTAGACCTTGTCGGAGCATCGGGGTCGGCAGGGGCGAAAGAAAGAAGGCTTTCCTGTCTGAAATTTCGCCAAAACCTAGTGGTTGGTGACGGTACACTGTAATAGGCATTTCTACGGTATAGCTACGTGATGTCTGAAAATTAGACAAAAACTCGTAGGGCGCATGGGTGCGTCGTTTGTCACTTTTCTGAAACTTGATGCCGATACGTGAACGTACCATCAAAGCAAGAACAAGAACAAAGCACCGTCGGCATCAAGTTTTCTTTGGATGATTCTCATTCCTTCTGGCACCCTGACAGATCTTTTGTTGCTGCGCGTTTTATAACATAATCTATTCAACTATTAGCTCATTACTTTTCTCTTCTTTCGGCCCTCTACAACGATGTCGCCCTCCATCAGGATTGACCATGTCGCCATTGTACTGGTCTCCAGCATTGGAATCACACTCTTGGTCTTGGCGCACGACTTGCAAGCCCCACAAAGCCTTGTTGCTACGACAATCTTGCTCATGGCGTTTGGATTTTTCAACTATGGTTACCTCATGGACCCTACTTGGCATCAGTGGGTCTGTAACGAACGAGGTAATATGTCCGTCATTGACTTCAAGAACTGTCCTGTCGACGACATGATTAGTAACTTGTTGGTTGATGTCGCAGGCAACGTTGCGACCACAGCCTTCATGGCTTGTACCTTCCAAATGACAACCATCAACCAAGCCGCTCAAGCTGCATTCTTCCTCTACATGGGAGCCATTCTCCCCAACTTTCATCACTATCTATGGGAAGGTCGCGCCACGCCACTTCTCGGCTACATGCACCTCTACGGTCTCGCGCACCGCATCTTGGGTGCTTGCGCATTGGTCTTTTTCGCCTCTTTCTTTGGAGAGTCATTGTCTTCCAATAGTGCTGTCACTTTTCAAGAGAATCTAGTGATTCCAGTGCGTCCTGTGGCACCCAATGCAGTCCTGCGTTTCCTTTTGGCAGGACTCTGGTTTTGACCCCTATTTGAGTTCTATGTGTGGCTTCCAGCCATGCGTAACTTTCTATGCAACCCAAAGTTCCCTGAAACACAGGGTGATATGCCAAATATCATGGTGATTCTTTTGAGTTTCATTATCATGCAACTTCAAGCTAGTACCGATGCCAAGGAGTCTTTTGGCCAAGCCATGAAATTTGGCTTTCAAACTCTGGTTCTTCTACATTCTACCAAATGCCAGCGTTGACTACTGGGAAGGCAAGCCTATGCCTTGAGCTTTGTGAACTGCTCTCTTGTCCGGCTTCTTCTCATGTTTGGACTCAACTATCATTGCTTTAGTGGGTGATGCTTGTATGATTTAGCATAAAACATGTAGCAAATAGGCTATAATGATTCTTGTTTACAACCTCATGGATCTATGCAACAGAGCAACGGATGAATAGTGTCTCGTGATTTCTCACCTGGAGTCAGAGACAGATTTGTTTGATACTGACTAACTGTTTGTCCTCTCCAATTCTGATGCTATTGGTTCCATCCCATAGTTGGCCTTTTTAATGTACCATTTCTTCTTGAAAATGATTTGCAAGATTGGTCGCAAAATGTGCGAACTAATGTTGGGCATGCCACGATGAAAGAGTCTATAGTCCTACCACAATGCATCGCCCAAGTTGCACACTGCATCAAACATCAAGCTGGTCACTTCAGCGAGCCACCCAAAACCCACCCAGCTACTGCTTTGGTGCAAACCTGGCCAAAATTGAGTGATTCAAATCAATGAGTGGAATAAACATGCACACAACATATGGACTGGCCAATTCAGTTTCTCAGCCATTTGCGTGCCAACCAGCATCCTCAGCCTGGTGTTGTCCATCTGCATGCCATCCCTGCGCATCGGCACCTGGTTTGGAGTACACGACGCTGGCATCAAAATCCAAAGTTCAGACATGCTGCACTCCATGCAATGTTCCAACAACACAACAACTCGCTCTCGTGACACAACATGTGTTTGAATCCCGTTTGCTGCTGGAGAGTCATCGGCAAGCCGCAAATCAAACCGCGGTTGACTGCGCGAGGCAATCTCGCAAAACAACAGTTGGTCCTGACCAATCACAAGATTCGGTCGGTGGGTGGCTAGGACTTATTCCACATGTGTGATTGCCTCATCAATGTGACTTCGTAGCTCATCCATGGCGTCGGACTTCAACAACTTTGGTTGCAGCATGAGACCCCATTCCCATAGAGCATGCACAGTGTGTGTTGTCCAGTCGCCATTGTTGTCATTTAGTGGATCATTTAGTACGTTGATATCCATTTTCAGGATGCAACTGCAGGGTGCTGGAGTCAGATTTCTCAGATATTCAGCAACCTCCCTATGCAACTCACCAACTGCCCAAAAGGGACCTGCTATGTGCAATGTCACCTTTGTGCCATGTACCTCAAGCTTGCAAAAGTCGATACGATAGCCTGTGGTAAGATATGCATAGGTCATCCCAACGGAAGCATGTAGGATACCAACTGTTGGGGTGGGAAGACATCGTGTTTCATTATGTATTTCCCATTTCCTGTTTAGGAGCTTTGGGGGGAATCGGTGTAGTTCGGTTTGAGTTGGCCCTTGGTTTGGCTTGATGTCCTCCTCGCAACTGTTGGGCAAGGAGAGTTGTCATCTGCTTGCCCTTCAGCAACCTCCAGTTCGTCATCATTCCGTTTGGTGTCCTTAGATTCTTTGTAGTCAGCAGCAGAGTCGATTTCTAGTCCTGACACAAGATCAACTAATAAGACGTCTCTTCCAATACGACCAGGGTCTACATCTCCAATTGTTACAACTCCACTGGGATAGTTCCATGAGACTTTATCTTCTACCCCAACGACAGGGGGTGCAAAATATCACCATTTATTTGTTTCATGTTTCTTTGCATTGAGTGATCAATCTGGTTGTCACGACCAGGAAAACTTGAGTCCTTGCTCATTCCATTATGCCAGGCAATGTTCTCCTGTTCCAAGTACTCATGATCCAAATACTCTGTAATCCCTTTCATTCTCTGAGTCATGCTGAATCCTGAGTATACTCAATATTCTCATCGAATGTCTTTTTAGACCATAGGGGCAATGTCTTCCTTTCTCGTAGCATGTCAATCTCTTCATCGGCTGAATGCAAGAATTCAAAAAAGTCTTGGCCTTCCCACACTCGAATGTGGAACCATTTTTCACTCATATCAGGTTTTCCCTCCTCCTCCTCCTCCTCGTCCTTCACTGATAGTGCTGCTCCTGTATTGCCTCGTCGTCGTTTGGCCTCCTCATCTCTCTCTGTGTCCACAGCTAGTCGTTTCTTGTTGGTAGTTGTAGAAGAAGTTCTTGTAGATTCAGATGTTCCATAAGTTCCATGCTTATAGGCTGTCGTGCGAAACAAGTGTCGTTCCTCATTCAAGTCATCCATTACACTTCTTGTACGAAGTCCAGTCACTTCTAAGAAACGATTTCTCAATCTAAAAACAGCGTCCATTGTTCATCATAGAAATACAGTAAACAGCAGCAAGTGTTCAAATAATGATTTTATTTACATGTAATATCAACAGGAGTAGGAGTTTTGGTGCACCTTGGCTTATTGTGATCACACAAAAACTTGAGAGTGAGTACGAGTAGCAGTGCGCACTGTACAAAGGGACCAGTGTTCAGTGCTACTCGCACTCTCTAGCTAGGAGCTAACGGAAGCTACCGTCGCATGATGCGTCTCACCTTGCATTCAACTCGCGAGACAGTGATGGCTTACAGGTAGATTACTGGGTTGCCATTAGCATTCTAAAGTACACCCCACGAGCAATCCAGTCTGGAGGCTAAATTTGCTGTGTTTGAAACGAGGCCGACGTCTTCTTAGTAGTAGTGCCCTTGCTCGGCGAGCTGTGGTGATTCTACAACAAGAGTGTATCGGTCACAAATCGAGCGACGTCGTGATGAAAAAGCATTTGCCAAGAACAGAATGGATGCCTGTGCAATCAGCCCAACAAAAGTGATGATGACCGTCATGATAGAATTATACGAACCATCCAGTCCGTGTCGAAGATCCTTTTTGATGGTGCCGAAGAACAATCTTTATGGGAGTACATCATTCCGCTTCTTCAACTGGATCGTTGATGATGCTATCCGCCCAATAGCATCTTCTACGTGTACATAGATGCTCAAGTCAGTCTGATTTGGATGAGAACGTTGCAATCACACAAGACCCACGTTGGCATCACTCGTATCTTACCCGCATTGCGTTTCGCCAATCGAAAAAAGAGCAAATGCCCACAAGAGAAGAGAACGTGTGAGCCAATCAATGTTCAAGATCATTCATAAAGTAAATGAGGGCTCACGTGTCAAGGCCCAAAGAATACGGTAGAGAAATGCGTCAAGCAAACCAGGAACTCAATCCATTCCCAATTCAAGTCACAGCCAACCTCAGTACACACTGGAATGAGAACACGGCTTTGTGATATAGCAATCAAACGTTTAAACTTTCGAGACTCATTGTTCTCCTCTACGTGGACCTGCAACAGTGTTGCTCAGTTGTGCCTGAGCTGTGCCATGACACACAAGATTCATATTTCAACCTGACGCACACCGTTTCGATAGTGTTCGTTTCGCCAAACAAAATATATGAATCCACTCTAGTCGAATAACCACGAGCCAAGAGAACGTGTTAGCAACTCAAAGAAGTGGAGATAATTGACGAAGCAACTGCGGGCTGGCTTGTCCAGGACCAAAAGATAGCATGTATGTGAACCTTGTCTCGCCAACATACCACTCCAATTCAAGACACGAGGATAGTAAACCTCAGCACACATTGGAATGCCAACACGCTTTGCACTTCGAATTCATGTCAGAGACGACGGACCTGCGAAAGTACCACCAGTTCGTGGTTGTGTAAATCTTCAAGTACTAGAGTTGTCGTCTGGGAGACGCATAAGGTAAACTGCAACAGATAAGTCTAGGAAATTGGATGGATAGGAGGGTCGCAGATATGGGTGTGCGAACACTATCCCATACATTTGGCGTCAAGAACTGGCAAGTATAGAAGATAAGCAGTTCAGAAACATATATCCTACTCAAATGTATGAAAATGTAAAACAGAAAGAGATCACAACCGGACTGGGTACTCTGCTCGCTCCTCCGATTCACGCTACTTGTTGATTCTCCGCAAAACTGCAATCCTTTCCAGTCTGTGAGCGACGGATGAGCACAAAGATAACCACTCCTACAGCAGCGAGACACCCAATCACAATACCCACAACAGCCCCGCTGGAGAGTGGTTCGCCACTGCTAGACAAAGCGTTGTTCAATCCGTTGGTGTTGACCGGGACAGGTGATACCGTGGTCTGTACGGGAGTCAGGGTAGGAGCTTGGACTGGGGTTGGAGCCGGTGCTTGAATTGGGGTTGGAGCCGGTGCTTGAACTGGGGTTGGAGCTGGTGCTTGGACTGGGGTTGGAGTTGGTGCTTGAACGGGAGCCGGGACAGGGGCTACAGATGGTGGAGCGGTTGTATTGAGGCAATCATCGGACGGTTCCTCAGCGGTCAACGCAAATCCTTCGGCAACTGACCATCCAGACAAATTACTTGTCGGGTTGCACACTTGGCAAACGGAAACGAAGGTCTCTTGGCGATATTTGCGAAAGCTGTAGAAATCTGGTGCGCAAAGGAGCAAAAACAAAAGGATGAGATTGGAATAAACAGAAGAAAAGGATGTGACATTCAACCTACCTCCCGCATTGAAGCACGTATCATCGATGAAACAAACGTCTTGTCCGATGGTAGGCGAAGGGGACCATTCCGTTTGACTTTGCTGGGATCACACGCAAGGCACAGGCGGCCGAAGCGTTCCACCACATCGCCTTCATCATAGAAGTGGTTGGCAATCAGGCATCTTCCAGCCTTGATTGTTCGACTTGCCACACTGTTTGCGTCAAGCAAACAGCTCTCCACGCACTCGGGCATCAATGGATCTTCGCTTGTCGCTAGCTTCACGGTGAAGAATTGATATTCTCCCGTGTTGCTGCTGACACGTCCCATTTGAAATGCCGTTCCACTTTGGCGTTCTGATTGTTACCCTCTTCGACGATCTTGGTTTCGAGCGTGCCGCCCCAGTTGATCACCTCGCTCAATGTGTAGCCGACCATGTAGATATCCCCTTTGGGCAAGCTGACGGCATTGTAAGGACGGTCCTTACCAATACCACCACTGTGCATCACGTACACGCCCTTTCCAGTCGCCGCATCTAGCTTGGCGTTGTACGCACCTTCAATCCCGTTGTAATCGGGCAGGGTGATGGAATCGAATTGGCCCCAGCTGGGGAAGTAGAATCCGACAACCAAGATGGATTGCCCATCAGGTGCAGGAACGATGGAGGCTACCGGAGGCAAGTCCTGACCCCAGACTGGCAATCCAGTGTACTTGTGATACTTCATCACACACGTATCGACAGCTTGGTGACCTGCGCCACATAGTGCTGTTGTCGCGGCTTCACTGGCCACCATCACGCTGGGATTGTCGCGAGGGATGAACGTGCTCCCGACAGGACAGTCAGCTTCGGTGACGACTCGGTTGGGGTTGATCTGGTATTCAGGTGTAAGTGTCCCGTCAGCACTGCGGCAGCCAGCATACGAAGTTCCTTCATCCAAAGACACCGGTCTGTTCTCCCCAGCGTCGTCCAGCGCAACATAAATGTAGTTGCCGTCAGCTGCGGAGTTCGCGAGCCGGACGTCTCCAGTCTGGTCAAAGAAATTCCAACGAGGTGAGCCCTCAACCGTGCGGACCCAGTCGACGGAACCATCATCGGCCAAGAGGCACATTGTCACAGCACATGCATCGTAGGAACAGTGATTGTTGATTTTGGAGCCATCAGTTGATCCCAGGTATGTGGTGGTACCTGTCACGTAAAGGGAAGAGTCCTCGGAATCGTAAACCAGCCATTGCAGCCGCAAGATCCTCAAACCACTGTTCCCAGACGATCGAGCCGTCGGCTGCAGCAAACTTGCTCACAAAACCATCACACACAACCTCATAGTTGGTGGCATTCACAGTTGTGTTCACGCAAGAGTACCCTGCACCGTAAATGTTGCCCTCCGCATCAATGTTGATCCCAACGGTTTGCGCGTCCTTGTTGGATGATGGGTAAGCAACCAGCCATTTGGCCAGCCCTGTTGTCGCATCCGCGGATAGAACGAAGCCATCATCGAATCCATTTGTGGCGGCATTGGGGCGGAGGGTGAAGTTCGCTCCTCCTTCAGCATTGGAGTTGAAAATGGTGGTGGAGGTGCCATCGCCATGGTCCGCGCGGAGGCTCCCCACAAAGTGGCCTGAAAGTGCGAGGATCTTCTCGCCAGAGGCTGTTGTCTTGGCTGCGAGACCGCACGTTTCATCTTGACCTTCGCCGTGGTAAACGTAGACGTCTTGAGGTTCACCAGTATCACCTGAAAGGCAATGGTCAAGAAGTGTTAGAAATCTCGAATGAGCAAGCAGAATTTTTTGATGGACAAGGTATTGTTGCTTATCGCACCCAAAACAGGCAGCACAGCACGTACGGTTAATCTTCACCACGCCAACTTCGTACTGAGCAAATGATCCGTACTCCGTGGTGTACGAAACAAGATCTGACGTGACAGAAATACCTTGCTGTCATAGTGGATCCGCCGTAGTGAATGGGCCAGTGACTCCGAAATCTGTGTCCACATCCACAAAGTTCTCCTCATTCGGGGCGTTCGTTGACTTGAGATAGCCCGCTGTAAATAGCATATCGTCGAGAATGGCAGCACGTCGGGTGTACATGCGCCCAGTCAACCGAGTTCCATAGGTTGCCCATTCAAAACGCGGTAATTCGCAAGTTTGCTGATAGGTATCAGTCGGCACCGTGAGATTGCCATCCTCCTGCTGTGCCGTCGCCAAGAAGCTGCGGCTGCCGCTCAGGATCGTCAGAATCCACAGAGATTTCATGGTGTCAGAAAAAAAATGAGTGAGACGAGCTGGATTTACAAAAGATCTCAACCGCCACGCGCCTGTATGCACCGGGGTTGACCCGCGTCTAGCGTGTGCCGATTCTGCCCAAAAGTGTGTTTCCATGAAGTTCGGCGCACTTTTGTCATGCTCCATCATTTGCACGATACAAGGTGATTGACTCGATTCTTGCAGCACGCTTGAATAGCGGCTGGCAAGCGTTAGTCTGCCAGGAGGTACATGTAGCGGACGCGCACCTAAGAATGTGGCCCCAATTTGAGTTTTCACGACACGCTCATGTACTCAGCTTCGAAGGCAGGTGGTACGTTGTACTGTCGACAGGCGTGTAGTTCCTTGGGTCGATTCCCAGTTCGAGGCTATCAAGTTAAATATTCGTAGCTCTCCAACTGTCTAAAATTTGTGGTTTCCTACCCACTTCTTGTACTCGTAGGCCTGCAACTGGCTGTTTTGACCTATATTTGAAATTCCAGAGGGTTCTGGGTGGTTCGTCAATCGCAGTATATGATATCTAGAGCTGGGCCACAATTTGCCCTTGTTATGACAAGATGGAACCAATCTTCTATCATAGTAGCGTTGTTTTGATCCGCTCATGTAAAGCTTGCTGAAAGTCATGCTCACCCAACCGCACATGCTGAAGCAAACTCGTATGATCGCATGATGCCTCTCACCTCGCATGAGGAATAGTTGTGGTTTACAGGACAGGGGAAGATGCAGAGAGTATCCCGTGCATAGTAAGCAAGCCTGGGACCTTACCGTAACAACCCAATTTCACCACCCAGAGACACGTTTGTATTGAATGGACGGATGACCATATGTTCATGGCTCTTCCGGAAACGTTTCTTTGTCGGCAATTTGTTTCAGGGAGCGGTTTACTCGTCGTGTCGCCAGTGTACAAATTATGAGGGGTACAAGCGAAAGAGCAAGCAGTGCTGACCCCCGAATTCGATCAAGGCGAGCAGTTTCTGCGTCCAAACTCGCGTCGCCACTACTTGAGACCCAAATATTGATGGCAAAGACCAGTGTAAAGACGCCCCAGACTAGAACTTGGGCACGTGCTGCAAGGACCAGCCTCTTCTCCTTCAACATTCTCAGTATGCGAAACTGGACAGGGCCACCAAAGTCGTAGTTTCCAGGTGGGCCCTCATACTTGCCACCGCAAATCGATAGAGGGTCCGCCAGGCGCAGCACGGCGATTCCAAAGTTAGTAACCGCCAACCTGATCAAGAAGGGTGCCAAGAGACCCGAACTTATCCACACATCGAAGAAGCTCAAATAGGAGGCACCTTCCAAATCAAAAAGTTGGTCTCGTGCGTAGGATGGGTCGTTGCAGACAGTTGTATTCCCAAGAAACTCTGGGTTTTCATCCAGTACAAGACCTGTACAAGAAGCAACGCGTTGTTCAGAGAATGTTGTCAATAGCAGATTTGAGAGAATTGGGACTCTCAGAGAACTTACAGGAAAGATCGTTTGAACCCCGACACAAGCCACCAAAGGCACTTCGGCCAAAACCCAAAGCTGTCACTTGATCGACCACAGCGGGGATTGTGGGCATCAACTGTCGAAGATGAAGAAATGGAAAGTCGCACTCACACTCGTGCATCAGTTCAACCATAAGGAGAATTTGGTTGATTGTCTCCGTCTGAACTTTCCAATCGGTCTCCATTTCGATAAGTTCATCACAAACGAAAGAAACCTGTGCTCCCACTTGAAGGAAATGTTCTGGATTCGCAAGACAAGGATCTCTAAGAAAGTTGGCCAAGTGTACCCCAATGGCAGGAATATTGAATGTTCGCACATATGCTGCACCCCACCAGATAGCCAAAAGGGTGGCCATAAAATATAGCTTTTGAGCACCAAAGACGAACCTCCTCAGCGCAACTAAGATCGGCGACCGGAATAGAAACAATGGAGATGGAAACCAGAGACTGACACTCTGATAGACAACATATGCAATAGAAGCAATTTCAAGCTGAGATAAGATAATCTCAAAGATCGCTGCGAAGGTATCACTTGCCACGTTAATGGTAGTCTCGGGTACCGTTGCCACGATCTCTTGCACGAATTCGAACTGCTCGAACCTATAGTCTTCGAGCAGATCATCCAGAGCGTCAGCAACGGCATAATCAGGGCAAGGAACTACTTCGACTCCGCAGAACTCTCGATATCCCATCTCAAACTCTATCGTTGGTGCACCCACCGTAACGCTGCCACTACCTCCAGTAAGGAAGCTACCAATCGACCTCAACCTATTCACTCTGACTTCGCCATTCATAGCTGTAGCTCCAGTAATCACCTCTCCTCCTCTACATACGTTTCTTTCACATAACCTTGACCTTGCATCTTGAAGTGCTAGTTCTTGTGCAGCTTGACAGTAGCCGGGGAAGAACTGTAAGCCTCTACCTCCACCGTACTCTCCAGACATTCGGAAGGCTTCCTTTGTTCGTGGTGCAAGATCACATTCGTAGCCTCGAGTACCGTACAACACCGTGTCCTGGCGCAACGCTTCCAAGAATCGGATACTATGTTGATACTGAATTCTCGCTTGTTCAACGTTTGTCTCGCTTTTCATGTCGCTTACGAGCTTGGCAATCTGGCTAGCGCTCTGGCCAGCGGAGCATATTCCGGTGATTGGATCTGACGAAACAAGTGGGACAATTCCAAGCCAAGCTGAAAAACTGTTCGAGAAAACTATTGTGAAGAACAAGATGATTGTGGTAGTTGAGATGATTGCCCCTTGATAAGGTATATGCCGCCAACCAGCAAATCTTCGGAGCTGGTTCGCTTCTCTGCCGGTGGTTCCAAAAACGAAAGCTAGGGCTGCACCCCCGATTTTCAGCCGTTCAGTCTTCTCTGCCTCTTCGTTAGTAACCGTGTTTGAAAGTAGACCGACGCCTTCGTTCCCTTGCTCGCTAGGCTTCGGCAACCCACTAAGTGTATCGGTCGCAAATCGAGCCGACTTGATGAAAAAGTAGTTTGCCAAGAACAGAATGAATGTCTGCGCAACCAGTCCAATAAAAGTGATGCTGGCCGCCATTATGATGAATTGTACCAACTTTCAGTTCGTGTCGAAGATCCTTTTTGTTGGGTGCCAAAGAACGTGTTTTTTTAATGGGTAGATGGATGCAGATAGGTTTGAAGAACCGTTTGCCAGAAAAATGCTTTCGCTATGCAGTTTTCGGGATTCTGAGATGAATAAAGATGGCACAGCCATGTGTAGAAGACTACACGTATTGGTAGTGGTTCACACAGTTTGCGTCCAGTCACAGATCCAAACGAAGATGAGATGAACTGGGATGTTGCCTATGCTGGTTTGAGCCAACAATGGCCATAACCATTCTTAATTCACTTTCTATGTGTGTTAGGCAACGTTAGTTTGCATCATCTCATCTTTGTTTGGGAAGGTCTGCACCACCACTCGGACTTCTCTTGCCGTTAACTCATAATATATCGCCACTTTAGAATATGTTACAAAATGAAGAAAGAAAGCGACGGAGGGGGGAGAAGAAGAAACAACGTAGGCAGAAGACGGTTAACAACGATCTAGAGGCTGATGAGTTCATCGACGACGAGCTTGGTCTCCCAGGTAAATACAAGAAGAGCGAGGAGGAAGAAAGGATGATAACGGAAACTGGAAGCGTGAGATTTCTACTCATTGTTTTCTTTTGCATGATCGTTATCAGCATGGGAACAGTCGTCGGTGTAGTGCTGTCGACCGAGCCCGTGCCTGATCCCTTGAACTATTCAATCAACACAACGCTCCCGGAATACTCGGCATGGTTTCCTTCTGACCGAACAATGGAAGAGCTAGCGACAATGGAAATCCCTTTTGAGAGCGTCTCGACGGAATGTGACGAAAATACATACCCAGTCCAAATGGGCTTTCCAGAAAGCAATAGTATTGGAGCAGTTGACGCCGTTGTCGTTTGTTCGGATGGTTCAACTATGGTCTCTACAAGCTGGATCGCGGATGTTACCAGGATGAGAGATTGCAGACAAGGTTTCAGTACAGTGACCGCGCAGGAGCGATTCAGGAGAGTGGCGAGTGGTTTCAGGGAGCAGAACACTCTTTCTTTTTTCAAGTTCGAGTGCAAGGACTTGGCACCGTCCGAAAGAGTGCTGCAAACCGGTCAAACAACGACGCTTGACCTGCCTCCCCCTCCTGTTTTATTGGCACCCAGTGCTGTCCCAGCAACCGTCTCATGCAAACCAGGCACTTTCATTTCAGGGGTTGAAATTGCTTATACTTTGAACAGTGCCATATTCGCATTCCGCTTGTTGTGTCGACCAGAAGGAATCGCAGTAGTAGCGTAATCCCTACTAGACCCTCTCATTCATCTTGGATTCAACATATGATGGATTCAAAACAGTACTAGCACAACATCTGTCCTGGTAGCTACAGTAATCAGGGCTTACCTCGACAGAAGCGTTTAGAGTACTATTATCCAAGACGCTCTGAAGAGGGCCAAAGCAAGAAGCACCTCTAGCAACTCTAGAATAGTAGGTACTCTGAGTGCCTTGGCAGGAAACCATCATGGGTGGGACTTCAGAGGAACCTGTTGAGTCAACGCCCGAAAGACTCAAGCTGCGCTGCATCTTCTGAAAAATAGAATCACGCCGGTGGCGTGTCGACTTGGGCAAATCTGGCTAGGTTAGATCTTCGGATGATGACAATAGTAGGAGACTCATAAGGAACCAAGGTCCCACTAGATTCTAGAGAGCTCCATAGCAGACAATGCGCATGACTTCGATTGCCCTTGCGGGGTACTAGTACTCGCCGACTTCTGGTGTATGCTCTCTAGATGATGGAAGCAAGACCTACTGTATGCTCTCTCTAGGAGAGAGGCCTCGTAGATTGTACAGAGGAGCATTGAGAGTTCAGATGTAGATTCGTTTGTCATGGTTGAAGTAAGACATGTTCAAAGCCAATGTTAATGTCGTAGCGGGTATCCAATCATCAAGATTTCTTTTGATTGGTACACTGTGATGTACTCTGATGGTTCCAAACGTAAGACGCATGTCTAGATTTGTGGAAGGGCTGTCGGGAAGTTCAATGCGGTTCTACCGAGATGAGTCATATGCCAGTCGTTTGAAGAACCTTGCCTTGTCATGGGCCGATACGACATTTGCTTTCAGAAACTTCCCCCCTTAGTTCAAGTAGTGGAAATGTGAGACACATGACTAGCGGGAAGTTCAACCTGGCACGTCAATCGTGTGCGTGCCAATTTGCAGTTGCATGTGGTACAAAAAAGTGTCATTTAACCCGAAATTTCTCAGAAAGTCTTTGGCATTCGTATTCGGGATTCATATCTATTGCCCTTTCAGTGCTTTACGTGCGCACTTACGTTCTTTTCATTGCTTCACACGGGCCATCATGTTTTTCTCTTTCTACCGCCAGGTTCCAGGGAAGTTGAATGGTGCACTGACTGGAGAAACCGCCCCTCGTCCATGGGGAAACCGAGCAAGAGTGGCGCCAGGACAATTGGGGCACTTTGCATGTCGTTGGAGTGCACAAGGATGTTGCGAGATCCTGGTGGATAATTTAGTTCTCCTCATCTTAGCTAACCTCTCTGGAGCGTACAGTAGAACCATAGTCTAGCTCCTTTGGATTCAAGCGTCCTCATTGCTTATACAGTACGTACAGAAGACTAGCTCAGTCGATGTTGATGAATGGATGGGTACTAATTTTTATGCACTAGCTCCTCGGGTGCTTTTGAACACTTGTTGGTTTGCCCTCGTGAGCTAGGATGTTGTTTGTTTGATCAAAAAAGTTGCTGCGGATATTCGAATATAGCTTTTCCTCATCTCTCTCTCCCTTTGAAACACGCGTGTATATTTTCAAGTTTCGTGTTACACATATCAATGAAAGAGATTTTGATTCTCAGCGCGCGCCGTTGTGGTTTGTTTTTACATGGCGCCTTCGTCGTGTGCTGCTGCTGCTTTAGGCACTGGAACTGTTGTGCGATCGTCGTCGGGGCTCTTCTCTTTCATCTTCCATAAAGAAGCCCCAAGCAGCAGCATCATCATCTTCCGAGATCGATGGAGTTGGATCATCATGACTTGTCTCGTCGTCGTCGTCTTCCATGACCAAATCAGCCAAACATTCGCAGGTTGGAACAGACACAACTTTCGGCGATATTCGAAAGGTAGACATTGCATCTTCTTCTTCGAGAACGACATCCAAGGCCGTTCTCAAACTTCCTTGTCGATAAAAGTCTCGAAGAAATCGAACCGCGGAATCATAGTCTTTTGGAGTAGATGCTTCAGACTTACGTATTGTCATCGTGTACTTTTGGGAATCCAAATCTGATCGAGATGAATTTGATTGATATAGCATTTTTACTTTTGGAAACAATGAAATGAAACGAAATGCAATAATATAAATAGCGTATGCGCAACTACCAAGGCACAATCAACAAGGGGTCACTCTCATCAAATGGAAGGTTGGGTCTTTCGTTCTTGTGGGTGGTGGTGGGATAGCAATCACAACTGATGGGGGTTTCGATCGGCTTTGTGATTTTATGCGAACTGCAACGAAGAGAGAGTTCGCCTCTTTCGTGGGCCGAATGTCGACGCTGAGACGTCAGTGTCAATAGGGTTCGCATCCTATTGCCCTCATAGTATTCGAAAACAGCGTCGTCGAATTTTGGAACGACAAATGACGTACATGTGCGGTCTACCTCCTTGTGAAATAGATTTCGTATGGATTCTACGTGACGTGTTGGCTGCCAGACTACTTTCTTGCATTCTACCCGCTCACTTGGGTTCCTGTTTTGACATTTTATTTTAACCGCATAATACCTGTCATATTTTTGAATATCAATGCGTCACACTGAGCGACCTCTTGGCGCGAAGCCTGTTGTCAGTGCTATCATAAAATGCGCGTGTCGTCGAAGCCTGTTGTCAGTAGCAGAGTGCTATCATTATGCGTGCAATGAGATGCAAGGGTATGTATTGCTTGTCGTTGTGTGCCATGCTGCGATCTGAAGCTGAAGGCGAACCGCAAGTGAAAGAACCAACGGTAAAATTGCTACTATAGATCCAGTACAAACAAGACCGCTCCAATTAAGTGTGTCACAAATTGGCAGTCGACCATTGACCAATGTTACAATGTATCTCACCGACATATCACGCAGACCAACAAATTGCATGGACTCAATCGCACCGATCAACAACGAGCCTCAACCACAGACTCCTTCATCACTAATCCTAAACCGGTCGCGTCTGGACTGATGCTCCTTGGATCAGATTCATCATGAAAATGAGATGCATGAAGCAGATACAATGGTTGGGACTGACGT